>OZ038383.1:56735607-56955256 GCA_964036045.1 Eutreptiella sp. 'Long Island Sound 2002' | reverse complement strand
TGTTTTGCCACCGCTCCCAAATTGCCCTAACCAACACCTAGACCCTGCACCTAGGCCCAATGGGCCGCGACAAGCTGCAAGAGTAAGCCCAAAGAGGTCGGTGGCAAAATGGGTCAACAAGGTCCACCGGGTGCAAAAAAAAAGGACTTTTTTCAAAAATGATCGTGGACCACATGCAATGTCAAAAGAATTGTTTTTGGCGCGTTTGGAGCTGGTGGTGAACGGTTTTCGCTCTGCTGAAGCCCCAAATGCCTTGAAAATGGGATGTTTTGGGACCAAAACCCTAAACCAACCCCTAACCCTAACCCTAAACTACGAGTGAGATGCAGAATGGTGTCGGCCGGGAACGGGCGTCGCAAGTGCTGGACCTCCATTTCTAATTCTGCACTTTAGGGCCCAAATGCCTTTTTTTTTGGCCCAAAACCGCCCTAAAACGTGCTAAAAACAGCCAAATGAAGGGAAATAGTGGCCCACTCTACAAAGCTAGCTAGATTTCCCGTGCTGAAGGGCCACCTAGAGCCTTGTACCTGCACCAATATGTCCACGAACCGGCCCCAAAAGGCCCCCAAAAGCCAAGAATTGGGGCACATTAGTTGCCGACATCCCCAAACCAAAGACAAGCCATGTCTTGGGCTATATGACTGAAAACGCGATTTCAAGCGCACCTAATCCACTTGCAACCTCCCTCTTTTGGTGGTTTCCAGCCCTCCAAATTGCCCTAACCGAGACTCAGACGCCCGTACCTAGGCCCAGTGGGCTACGGCAAGCTGCAAGAGGTAGCCCAAAGAGGTGGGTGCCAAAATGCGTCAACAAGGTCCACCGGGTGCAAGAAAAAAACTTTTTTTCAAAAACCAACAGGACCACATGGAATGCCAAACCAGTGTTTTTTGGCAGCTTTTGAGCTTGTAATGGACCGTTTTGGCCCTCGTAGAATCCCGAAATGCCTGAAAATGAGTTGTTTTGGGACAAAAATATCGTAAAACATGGGTCAAATTTATTTTCCCAAAAAACGATCCTCCGGCATTTGGAGTGCCTAAATGAGTGATATGAGCCCATTTTGAGCCCATTGCAAGCCATTTTGGCCCCTCCGAAGTCACCAAATGCCTTGAAAATGGCCACATTGGTACCAAAAATGGTGCAAAAATGGACCAAAAATGTGTTTTTCCAACGACACTTTTGGACTATTTGGGGTGCACAAACAATTGGAATGAGCCCATTTTGACTGAATGTTGAGCAAGTATGGCCCCTCTGGAGCCCCAAAGGGCCTCGAAAATGGGCCAATTCGGGACCGCAAATGGCTCACAAAAATGTCAAAAGCATGGTTTTCCGAAC
Source organism: Eutreptiella sp. 'Long Island Sound 2002' (assembly GCA_964036045.1). Lineage (NCBI taxonomy): Eukaryota > Euglenozoa > Euglenophyceae > Eutreptiales > Eutreptiaceae > Eutreptiella > Eutreptiella sp. 'Long Island Sound 2002'. The sequence continues at coordinate 56,953,924 of OZ038383.1, read as the reverse complement.
ATGATCCTAGTCCAATTGTGGTTCCCAAACAGATGAATACAACTCATTTTTAGCCTCTTCCGAGCTGCTCTCATCCACCTTCTAGTGCGTACTTCATTTGTTGCTGAAGGCTCCGAGACAATGTTCCTTCCCTCACCAGCTCAGTCCCAATATTCAATGCTGGTTAGGGTTAAGTCTGGGGTTCGGGTTGCCATTGCTAGTGGACACATGGGGGTTGCCGCAATGAACCGGACACCCGGCCAGCCAAGCTGGCGGGCCGAATGTCCGGCCGGACCCTCGGCCCTGTGGGCAGCCGCCGCTTGTCCACCAAGGGTGTATTTCCGCCGAGCAGGTATGTCCGCCGAAGATCATGTCCGGTTTAATCTGGTAACCTTCAAGCAGGCGAGGTGTTTTGCATGCACGGTCAGAGGCAGGGCAGAGATGGACTCGTATGATGCATGGGGATGGGGAATCTGCATAGTCCGCAGGGGCTTTTTAGGGGACCAATGCAAATGGTTAAGGTTTGGGTGAGGGGTAGCAAGGTAGGAGTGTGCAAGGTGTGCATTCGTGTCCGCCGCATGGGAGAAGTGTAGGGTGGGTCAGCCTGTTAGTGTTCATACGGAAAGTGCCTGCTGCCTAGGAGATGAGGTATGTGCATGCTGCTTACGGCGCCAGAGCCATAAACATTTACGTTACCAGTGCCATGACATACTACGGTGTCAGCGCCGTCAACAATCAAGAACCAACCCCAAAAGAAAAGGGATAATTTGCCCCTACCCGTGACTTCTTGTTGCCTAGCATTTTCCCCGACCTGTGGTCAATTGCATTCATTTGTAGTGCAAGCACCATGAATATTTACACCATTTGCGCTGCAAAGAACAATTGTAAGGGGCTGCAGGGATAACAAGATCAACAGCCAAACCACGAAATAGCCAGTTAGTTGTCATAGGTGTTTCATAAGTGTTTGGTCACAAACCACATTTCTTTTCTCCTTGGGAGCCGGTAGTTTTTGGGCCGTTGCACAATTTTTGGGTTTCTTTGCTTTGTAGGGGTGCTGTTAGACTTTTTTTTTTGCACCACTTGCACACAACAGCAATGGGCATTGGTGTCCAAGCCCTCCTCCCGCACTGCTTTGTTCCCCAGCATATTTGCACATTTGCGCCTCTCTCACAAATGGCCTTTTTTTAACAAAAATTACTTTTTTGAATGTGTTGAAGGTCTTGTTTTGGGCCAGCAAACATTGTTAATTTTCAGCGCATAGGCAAAAACCGACCGGTCCAAAGACCCTTTATGTGGTCCCCAATGCACTCAATTTCCCTCCATCTGAGTGCGCAAGGAATATGTGGGGACGGCTTGGCCACACTTGTCTATGATTGCAAGAAGACCACATCATAGAAACACACCTACGAAATAGGATGTTGAGGGAAAGTGTGCAAACACCAAGAATAGTGCAACACACCAAGAATAGGGACCACCCAAGAAGGAAGCACTTCCATTTTCTAAAGCTTTGTGCAGATCTCGCGTGACAAACCAATGAACGATTTCTAGCTTTTGTGCTTTCTATGCTCCGGGGACGTGACGGCTGTATCAGCTGTTTTTTATGTCACTTGCACAATAACTATTAACGTTGCTTGGCGTGTGCATACAATTGACCACAGGTAGGAGACAATGCTGCCATGAGAAACGAGGGGTGGGGGTTACACCATATCTCCTTCTACACAAGAATTAAAAGTGCACGTCCCTTTCACAGGGGCTGACAAAAAAAAACAAGCAGGCAGGGGAGGGGTTGTGTGGGGAACTCTGTTGGGGGGGGCTGTAGACCCCAGACCATGCAAACCCATGCAAACATGCAACCCCAAGATTTTTTTTTAGGAGGATACTGCTTACCGCCTGTACACCCTTGTTTCGATTACCCACGGCACCCGCGCCGTACATTTTTACCCACTACAAAATGATCCCCCCCCCCCCTGCTCATTGGGGGGCTTCACTGGTGTGTCCGGCTGCCATAGGTCATGAGGGGGATCACACTTAGCACATATGGGAAGCAATAGTGAACCCCCCCCCCGTTCTTTGCTCTTCTCCTTCAGACAAAGAAAACATTTTTTGGTCATAGTATTGGTTTTCAATCACCAGCCAGACAACTTTTTTTATGGTGCTAGCATCGTAAACATTTTTGCAAGGAGATGTGACATCGAGGGAGATGTGACATTAAAGATTAATCTCTACACCAAACATTACAAAAAATGGGAGCATTGACAAAGTGTCCGGGTCTCATTTGATTGATATTTCCCTCCTTGCAGTTCTCCAATTTGGGAGATGTCTTTTAAATTGTCCAGAAAACGCAACCCATAGCTATCTGTCTTTTTGTCAATCTGCTGCACACATCCCCCTACGGTTCCCAATCACCCGTCGTAGCATATCTGAACAAGGTCCAGATCTTGGGCTACTAGTCTAAACCGTTGCTGGAACTGTGCTTTTCATATACAAATCGGTGCAGAGAAAATGCAAAATTTGACCGAGATTCGTCAATGTTACGGCGCTGGCGGCATAAATTTTCATTGGTCATACTTTTGTGATTCAGGGAGTCAGAGCCCTGTGGTGCGCATGTTTTCAAAAAGAGTGCTTTTTTTGGAGCGCCCTGGGTTTGGGGGTTTACAGTGTACGTGTGTGTGTGTGTGTGTGCGTGTGTGTGTGTGCGCGTGTAGTGCACCCCAAGATCCCAGACTCCAACTGATCCACATTTGTGTGCCTGGGTAGATGGACTGCAATCCCAGAGTCCAAGGTACCGAAGTCCCTTTCAGCGGAACCAAGACGAATGAAACATGACTCTCCCAAAAAGGTGGCCAAACGCCAAATTTTTTTTGACTCAGTCAACCAAAAACAGCTTCACAAGACTGAACTCTGCAGAAAGGAATCACAAAAAGAAATTCCCCTATTTTGGGCGCCGTTGCAAACATTTTGTGCAAATAAAATTCAAAACACCCAGTGCAAAAAATTAGTATTCTGCAGATTGTTCATATTGGCACGGTACATGGCATGTTGACAGTCATAAAGTGCATACATAGGGCACAGCAGCCGGTTACATGAACAAAGCAGCCTGTGAAGTTGCAATTATGGAACCCTGAGCTTACGCACATTGGAACCAAGAGACTGATCGATTGGTAGTGCTCACATTCTACACTAGATGCGTAAAGGCCTGAGACCTTATCCACGCAATGGTGTCCCTTTCGACTGTCGTTTTCGGGAATTTTGACTTCAGAAAGTGAGGGTGTGGCCCAAGCATACCCATAGCATGTTAAGCACGATCGTATTGGTGTGTAGTTGTGTACAGTTTGTAGGCAAAGGGGTTTGGCTTGAAATCAAACGGACGAGGTGCATAAGGGAGGGCGAAAAAAGGTTTGCGGGGGGGGTGGGGGGGGTGGGGGGTGTTTGAGCCCTCTGAAGGAGGGGTGGGGGGTTTTGGGAAAGGGGCTCACATGACAGGCCGCTCCGAAGGGGCTAGTCTAGAAATTCTGATGCTGACTCACCACCTGCGAAGCCCCCCGAAAGAATTTTTGTTCAAAAAAATTTTCCCCCATGATACATACTTCAAAATGATCAGCACATGGTGGGTATCATTTTGAGCCATATATGTTCGGGTACCTCAGGATCCCCCCCCCCCCCCCCAGGCCCTCACCTCCCCTGTCAGCCCGTCGGGGGGGGGGGGGGTGCCCGTCATGTGAGCTGTGAAGGGGGGTGTCTAGAAAAGGGACTCCACTGACCCCCCCCCCTGCGCGCAAACCCTTTCTCTTTCATCCTGATATCAACAACATGGGGTGGGAGAGGGGCAGAAGAGCATACAACGTAGTTTGGTCCCAAGTCAATACCATTGTCCTACATCATGGAATCTACAACATTGATGCAGCAAGCAATGTTGCCTTTCATCCAGTCTCTGCAGCCAAGAAAGATGCTCGGATTTCACAAAAGGCAATTTTGATGGTTTGGTAACAAATTGGGGGGCATCAATGACAACTGTGGGTCTCCTCCTGATCTCCCTGTCCACCGTCTCTCTCTCTCTCTCTCTCTCTCTGATGTCATTTTGGCACCAGCGCAGGGTGAGATACACGATGACGAAATGACACCATGACGAAAATGGTGGTGGTTGCCTGGGCTGTCTGGATTCTCTTAGTACCGACCGAATCCTAAAGATTTGGAAAAATATATAATTCCCCGCACAGGTGTTGTTGTCCGCAAAAGAAAGGCGTAAAAAAAATTAATTTTTGGCGTCATGCCTTACGCAAAAATGGGTTCCGCAAAAAAAATCGCACAAATAAAATAATTTTTGCCTCTGCCCCCCTTTTTGCAAGAATGCCGGATTTGCGGGAGGGATGCTGTGTGTGTCCCGCTGCTTGCCCCCCCCCCCCCCCTTCCCTGTCTCATGCCCCATTCTGCACCTACGGTTCGGGTCAAGGTGGTGAAAATCATGGGAATATCCAGTTCCAACAGGATGGCAATGATGTGGTCCGCCCTTCTGTGCCTAGGGCCAAATTGCGAATTGCATAGGTGAGCTTTTGTGTGTTCATGGTATTTCTCTTTCACAGCCATGTACAGTGCTGTGGTTTTTCTTGTTGGCTGATCCTGCAGAGTTTTCTGTGACATTTTTTCAGCATTTCATGCACTGTTATCGAGACGAAATGACAAGGCAGCATTTTATGTGCCATGGGCACTATTATGGGCGAGTTTGGAACTGGTTGATTGAAAAACTGGTAAGAATGGACTGCAATCCCAGAGTCCAAGGTACGCACGGTTTCTTGCAGTAGCAACAAAATGAATCAACCCCAATCCCCAAAAAGCAAAAAAACAAAACAAAAAATAAGTAATTTTTGGTGCAACGCCCTATGCAAAATTGGGTTCCGCAAAAGAAATCGCATAAAAAAAAATTTTGCCCATTTTTGCCAATTTTGGATGACGAAAAATTAGGATTCCGCGAATCTTTAGAATTCTAAAGATTCGCGGAATCCTAATTTTTCGTCATCCAAAATTGGCAAAAATGGGCAAAATTTTTTTTATGCGATTTCTTTTGCGGAACCCAATTTTGCATAGGGCGTTGCACCAAAAATTACTTATTTTTTGTTTTGTTTTTTTGCTTTTTGGGGATTGGGGTTGATTCATTTTGTTGCTACTGCAAGAAACCGTGCGTACCTTGGACTCTGGGATTGCAGTCCATTCTTACCAGTTTTTCAATCAACCAGTTCCAAACTCGCCCATAATAGTGCCCATGGCACATAAAATGCTGCCTTGTCATTTCGTCTCGATAACAGTGCATGAAATGCTGAAAAAATGTCACAGAAAACTCTGCAGGATCAGCCAACAAGAAAAACCACAGCACTGTACATGGCTGTGAAAGAGAAATACCATGAACACACAAAAGCTCACCTATGCAATTCGCAATTTGGCCCTAGGCACAGAAGGGCGGACCACATCATTGCCATCCTGTTGGAACTGGATATTCCCATGATTTTCACCACCTTGACCCGAACCGTAGGTGCAGAATGGGGCATGAGACAGGGAAGGGGGGGGGGGGGGGCAAGCAGCGGGACACACACAGCATCCCTCCCGCAAATCCGGCATTCTTGCAAAAAGGGGGGCAGAGGCAAAAATTATTTTATTTGTGCGATTTTTTTTGCGGAACCCATTTTTGCGTAAGGCATGACGCCAAAAATTAATTTTTTTTACGCCTTTCTTTTGCGGACAACAACACCTGTGCGGGGAATTATATATTTTTCCAAATCTTTAGGATTCGGTCGGTACTAAGAGAATCCAGACAGCCCAGGCAACCACCACCATTTTCGTCATGGTGTCATTTCGTCATCGTGTATCTCACCCTGCGCTGGTGCCAAAATGACATCAGAGAGAGAGAGAGAGAGAGAGACGGTGGACAGGGAGATCAGGAGGAGACCCACAGTTGTCATTGATGCCCCCCAATTTGTTACCAAACCATCAAAATTGCCTTTTGTGAAATCCGAGCATCTTTCTTGGCTGCAGAGACTGGATGAAAGGCAACATTGCTTGCTGCATCAATGTTGTAGATTCCATGATGTAGGACAATGGTATTGACTTGGGACCAAACTACGTTGTATGCTCTTCTGCCCCTCTCCCACCCCATGTTGTTGATATCAGGATGAAAGAGAAAGGGTTTGCGCGCAGGGGGGGGGGGGTCAGTGGAGTCCCTTTTCTAGACACCCCCCTTCACAGCTCACATGACGGGCACCCCCCCCCCGACGGGCTGACAGGGGAGGTGAGGGCCTGGGGGGGGGGGGGGGGGGGGATCCTGAGGTACCCGAACATATATGGCTCAAAATGATACCCACCATGTGCTGATCATTTTGAAGTATGTATCATGGGGGAAAATTTTTTTGAACAAAAATTCTTTCGGGGGGCTTCGCAGGTGGTGAGTCAGCATCAGAATTTCTAGACTAGCCCCTTCGGAGCGGCCTGTCATGTGAGCCCCTTTCCCAAAACCCCCCACCCCTCCTTCAGAGGGCTCAAACACCCCCCACCCCCCCCACCCCCCCCGCAAACCTTTTTTCGCCCTCCCTTATGCACCTCGTCCGTTTGATTTCAAGCCAAACCCCTTTGCCTACAAACTGTACACAACTACACACCAATACGATCGTGCTTAACATGCTATGGGTATGCTTGGGCCACACCCTCACTTTCTGAAGTCAAAATTCCCGAAAACGACAGTCGAAAGGGACACCACTGCGTGGATAAGGTCTCAGGCCTTTACGCATCTAGTGTAGAATGTGAGCACTACCAATCGATCAGTCTCTTGGTTCCAATGTGCGTAAGCTCAGGGTTCCATAATTGCAACTTCACAGGCTGCTTTGTTCATGTAACCGGCTGCTGTGCCCTATGTATGCACTTTATGACTGTCAACATGCCATGTACCGTGCCAATATGAACAATCTGCAGAATACTAATTTTTTGCACTGGGTGTTTTGAATTTTATTTGCACAAAATGTTTGCAACGGCGCCCAAAATAGGGGAATTTCTTTTTGTGATTCCTTTCTGCAGAGTTCAGTCTTGTGAAGCTGTTTTTGGTTGACTGAGTCAAAAAAAATTTGGCGTTTGGCCACCTTTTTGGGAGAGTCATGTTTCATTCGTCTTGGTTCCGCTGAAAGGGACTTCGGTACCTTGGACTCTGGGATTGCAGTCCATCTACCCAGGCACACAAATGTGGATCAGTTGGAGTCTGGGATCTTGGGGTGCACTACACGCGCACACACACACACGCACACACACACACACACACGTACACTGTAAACCCCCAAACCCAGGGCGCTCCAAAAAAAGCACTCTTTTTGAAAACATGCGCACCACAGGGCTCTGACTCCCTGAATCACAAAAGTATGACCAATGAAAATTTATGCCGCCAGCGCCGTAACATTGACGAATCTCGGTCAAATTTTGCATTTTCTCTGCACCGATTTGTATATGAAAAGCACAGTTCCAGCAACGGTTTAGACTAGTAGCCCAAGATCTGGACCTTGTTCAGATATGCTACGACGGGTGATTGGGAACCGTAGGGGGATGTGTGCAGCAGATTGACAAAAAGACAGATAGCTATGGGTTGCGTTTTCTGGACAATTTAAAAGACATCTCCCAAATTGGAGAACTGCAAGGAGGGAAATATCAATCAAATGAGACCCGAACACTTTGTCAATGCTCCCATTTTTTGTAATGTTTGGTGTAGAGATTAATCTTTAATGTCACATCTCCCTCGATGTCACATCTCCTTGCAAAAATGTTTACGATGCTAGCACCATAAAAAAAGTTGTCTGGCTGGTGATTGAAAACCAATACTATGACCAAAAAATGTTTTCTTTGTCTGAAGGAGAAGAGCAAAGAACGGGGGGGGGGTTCACTATTGCTTCCCATATGTGCTAAGTGTGATCCCCCTCATGACCTATGGCAGCCGGACACACCAGTGAAGCCCCCCAATGAGCAGGGGGGGGGGGGGGATCATTTTGTAGTGGGTAAAAATGTACGGCGCGGGTGCCGTGGGGTAATCGAAACAAGGGTGTACAGGCGGTAAGCAGTATCCTCCTAAAAAAAAATCTTGGGGTTGCATGTTTGCATGGGTTTGCATGGTCTGGGGTCTACAGCCCCCCCCAACAGAGTTCCCCACACAACCCCTCCCCTGCCTGCTTGTTTTTTTTTGTCAGCCCCTGTGAAAGGTGACGTGCACTTTTAATTCTTGTGTAGAAGGAGATATGGTGTAACCCCCACCCCTCGTTTCTCATGGCAGCATTGTCTCCTACCTGTGGTCAATTGTATGCACACGCCAAGCAACGTTAATAGTTATTGTGCAAGTGACATAAAAAACAGCTGATACAGCCGTCACGTCCCCGGAGCATAGAAAGCACAAAAGCTAGAAATCATTCATTGGTTTGTCACGCGAGATCTGCACAAAGCTTTAGAAAATGGAAGTGCTTCCTTCTTGGGTGGTCCCTATTCTTGGTGTGTTGCACTATTCTTGGTGTGTTGCACACTTTCCCTCAACATCCTATTTCGTAGGTGTGTTTCTATGATGTGGTCTTCTTGCAATCATAGACAAGTGTGGCCAAGCCGTCCCCACATATTCCTTGCGCACTCAGATGGAGGGAAATTGAGTGCATTGGGGACCACATAAAGGGTCTTTGGACCGGTCGGTTTTTGCCTATGCGCTGAAAATTAACAATGTTTGCTGGCCCAAAACAAGACCTTCAACACATTCAAAAAAGTAATTTTTGTTAAAAAAAAGGCCATTTGTGAGAGAGGCGCAAATGTGCAAATATGCTGGGGAACAAAGCAGTGCGGGAGGAGGGCTTGGACACCAATGCCCATTGCTGTTGTGTGCAAGTGGTGCAAAAAAAAAAGTCTAACAGCACCCCTACAAAGCAAGAGAAACCCAAAAATTGTGCAACGGCCCAAAAACTACCGGCTCCCAAGGAGAAAAGAAATGTGGTTTGTGACCAAACACTTATGAAACACCTATGACAACTAACTGGCTATTTCGTGGTTTGGCTGTTGACTTTGTTATCCCTGCAGCCCCTTACAATTGTTCTTTGCAGCGCAAATGGTGTAAATATTCATGGTGCTTGCACTACAAATGAATGCAATTGACCACAGGTCGGGGAAAATGCTAGGCAACAAGAAGTCACGGGTAGGGGCAAATTATCCCTTTTCTTTTGGGGTTGGTTCTTGATTGTTGACGGCGCTGACACCGTAGTATGTCATGGCACTGGTAACGTAAATGTTTATGGCTCTGGCGCCGTAAGCAGCATGCACATACCTCATCTCCTAGGCAGCAGGCACTTTCCGTATGAACACTAACAGGCTGACCCACCCCTACACTTCTCCCATTGCGGCGGACACGAATGCACACCTTGCACACTCCTACCTTGCTACCCCTCACCCAAACCTTAACCATTTGCATTGGTCCCCCTAAAAAGCCCCCTGCGGACTATGCAGATTCCCCATCCCCCATGCATCATACGAGTCCATCTCTGCCCTGCCTCTGACCGTGCATGCAAAACACCTCGCCTGCTTGAAGGTTACCAGGTTAAACCGGACATGATCTTCGGCGGACATACCTGCTCGGCGGAAATACACCCTTGGTGGACAAGCGGCGGCTGCCCACAGGGCCGAGGGTCCGGCCGGACATTCGGCCCGCCAGCTTGGCTGGCCGGGTGTCCGGTTCATTGCGGCAACCCCCATGTGTCCACTAGCAATGGCAACCCGAACCCCAGACTTAACCCTAACCAGCATTGAATATTGGGACTGAGCTGGTGAGGGAAGGAACATTGTCTCGGAGCCTTCAGCAACAAATGAAGTACGCACTAGAAGGTGGATGAGAGCAGCTCGGAAGAGGCTAAAAATGAGTTGTATTCATCTGTTTGGGAACCACAATTGGACTAGGATCATTTTCGGAAAACCATGCTTTTGACATTTTTGTGAGCCATTTGCGGTCCCGAATTGGCCCATTTTCGAGGCCCTTTGGGGCTCCAGAGGGGCCATACTTGCTCAACATTCAGTCAAAATGGGCTCATTCCAATTGTTTGTGCACCCCAAATAGTCCAAAAGTGTCGTTGGAAAAACACATTTTTGGTCCATTTTTGCACCATTTTTGGTACCAATGTGGCCCATTTTCAAGGCATTTGGTGACTTCGGAGGGGCCAAAATGGCTTGCAATGGGCTCAAAATGGGCTCATATCACTCATTTAGGCACTCCAAATGCCGGAGGATCGTTTTTGGGAAAATAAATTTGACCCATGTTTTACGATATTTTTGTCCCAAAACAACTCATTTTCAAGGCATTTCGGGATTCTACGAGGGCCAAAACGGTCCATTACAAGCTCAAAAGCTGCCAAAAAACACTGGTTTTGGCATTCCATGTGGTCCTGGTTGGTTTTTGAAAAAAAGATACTTTTTTGCCCCCGGTGGACCTTGTTGACGCATTTTGGCACCCACCTCTTTGGGCTACCTCTTGCAGCTTGCCGTAGCCCACTGGGCCTAGGTACGGGCGTCTGAGTCTCGGTTAGGGCAATTTGGAGGGCTGGAAACCACCAAAAGAGGGAGGTTGCAAGTGGATTAGGTGCGCTTGAAATCGCGTTTTCAGTCATATAGCCCAAGACATGGCTTGTCTTTGGTTTGGGGATGTCGGCAACTAATGTGCCCCAATTCTTGGGCTTTTGGGGGCCTTTTGGGGCCGGTTCGTGGACATATTGTGCAGGTACAAGGCTCTAGGTGGCCCTTCAGCACGGGAAATCTAGCTAGCTTTGTAGAGTGGCCACTATTTCCCTTCATTTGGCTGTTTTTAGCACGTTTTAGGGCGGTTTTGGGCCAAAAAAAAAGGCGATTTGGGCCCTAAATTGCAGAATTAGAAATGGAGGTCCAGCACTTGCGACGCCCGTTCCCGGCCGACACCATTCTGCATCTCACTCGTAGTTTAGGGTTAGGGTTAGGGTTGGTTTAGGGTTTTTGGTCCCAAAACATCCCATTTTCAAGGCATTTGGGGCTTCAGCAGAGCGAAAACCGTTCACCACCAGCTCCAAACGCGCCAAAAACAATTCTTTTGACATTGCATGTGGTCCACGATCATTTTTGAAAAAAGTCCTTTTTTTTTTGCACCCGGTGGACCTTGTTGACCCATTTTGCCACCGACCTCTTTGGGCTTACTCTTGCAGCTTGTCGCGGCCCATTGGGCCTAGGTGCAGGGGTCTAGGTGTTGGTTAGGGCAATTTGGAGCGGTGCAAAACAACCAAAAAAGGGTGATTGCAGGTGGATTAGGTGCTCTCAAAATCGCATTTTGAGTCACGTAGCCCAAGATATGGTGTGTCAGGCCGTCGACGGCCAATGTGCACAAATCCTGTGGGGGCCTTTTTGGGGGCGCCGCACGTACATACTGTGGAGTTAGAGGGCCCTAGTGGGCCCTTCAGTACGCGGAGGTCTAGCTACATGTGTAGAGTAGCCACTGTTTCCCTTCATTTGGCCGTTTTCAGCAGGTTCTAGGGCATTTTCGGGAGAAAAGAGATCATGTTGGCCCTAAATTGCAGATTTTGAAACAAAGGTCCGGCACTTGCGACACCCGTTCCCAGCCGCCACGGTTGAGTTTCTAGCGCATACTTTGAGTGGTTGTCCCCCACAGCCATAGGCAGCATCCACCAAAATTTTGGCCCAGTCCCAAGCACCACACTAGACTATGATTATTCCCCGTTTCGTGCATGCTTGCTTGCTGATTGCTTGCTGCTTCCTTGCTTGCTGCTTGCTTGATGCTTGCTTGCCAAACCTAGTAGGTTCGCCCTAGGCACCAAAGACATTTGCAAAGTCAAAACTTGTTCCACAAGCCTCGTGACCCTAGCCCTCACCCTTACTAGGATTGAATATAGGGATGGAGCTGGTGGGGGAAGGAACATCGTCTAGGAGAGTTCAGCGACAAATGAGGTACGCGCTAGAAGGTGGATGAGAACGGCTCAAAAGGGGCTCAAAATCAATTCTATTCATCTGTTCGGGCACCACAACCGGACTAGGATCTTTTTACCAAAACCACCGTTTTGTCCTGTTTTTGAGCCATTTGTGGTCCCGAATTGGCCCATTTTCGAGGCCCTTTCAACCTTGTGAGGGGCCAAAATTGCTCAAGATGCCCTCAAAATGGGCTCATTTCATTTGTTTGTGCACCCCAAATAGTCCAAAAGTATCTTTGCAACAACACATTTTTGGTCCATTTTGGACTCATTTTTGGGCCCAAAACATCCCATTTTCAGGGCGTGTTGTGACTGTGGAGGGGCCAAAATGGCTTGCAATCAGCTCAAAATGGGCTCATTTCACTCGTTTAGGCACCGCAAACAGTGTAGGATCAAACTGAGAAAAATTAAATTTTGGCCCATGTTTGACCATTTTTTAGTCCCGAAACAGTTCATTTTCCAGGCATTTTGGGATTTTAGAGGGCCAAAGCGGGCCATGACGAGCTCAAAACGCGCCAAAAAACACTTATTTTGGCATTACATGTGACGGTCATTTTCTTTAAAAAAAAAGATATTTTTTTGCCCCCGGTGGACCTTGTTGACCCATTTTGGCACCCACCTCTTTGGGCTACCTCTTGCAGCTTGCCGTAGCCCACTAGGCCTAGGTACGGGCGTCTGAGTCTCGGTTAGGGCAATTTGGAGGGCTGGAAACCACCAAAAGAGGGAGGTTGCAAGTGGATTAGGTGCGCTTGAAATCGCGTTTTCAGTCATATAGCCCAAGACATGGCTTATCTTTGGTTTGGGGATGTCGGCAACTAATGTGCCCCCATTCTTGGGCTTTTGGGGGCCTTTTGGGGCCGGTTCGTGGACATATTGTGCAGGTACAAGGCTCTAGGTGGCCCTTCAGCACGAAAAATCTAGCTAGCTTTGTAGAGTGGCCACTATTTCCCTTCATTTGGCTGTTTTTAGCACGTTTTAGGGCGGTTTTGGGCCAAAAAAAAAAGCCGATTTGGGCCCCAAATTGCAGAATTAGAAATGGAGGTCCAGCACTTGCGACGCCCGTTCCCGGCCGACACCATTCTGCATCTCACTCGTAGTTTAGGGTTAGGGTTAGGGTTGGTTTAGGGTTTTTGGTCCCAAAACATCCCATTTTCAAGGCATTTGGGGCTTCAGCAGAGCGAAAACCGTTCACCACGAGCTCCAAACGCGCCAAAAACAATTCTTTTGACATTGCATGTGGTCCACGATCATTTTTGAAAAAAGTCCTTTTTTTTTTGCACCCGGTGGACCTTGTTGACCCATTTTGCCACCGACCTCTTTGGGCTTACTCTTGCAGCTTGTCGCGGCCCATTGGGCCTAGGTGCAGGGGTCTAGGTGTTGGTTAGGGCAATTTGGAGCGGTGCAAAACAACCAAAAAAGGGTGATTGCAGGTGGATTAGGTGCTCTCAAAATCGCATTTTGAGTCACGTAGCCCAAGATATGGTGTGTCAGGCCGTCGACGGCCAATGTGCACAAATCCTTTGGGGGCCTTTTTGGGGGCGCCGCACGTACATACTGTGGAGTTAGAGGGCCCTAGTGGGCCCTTCAGTACGCGGAGGTCTAGCTACATGTGTAGAGTAGCCACTGTTTCCCTTCATTTGGCCGTTTTCAGCAGATTCTAGGGCAGTTTCGGGAGAAAAGAGATCATGTTGGCCCTAAATTGCAGATTTTGAAACAAAGGTCCGGCACTTGCGACACCCGTTCCCAGCCGCCACGGTTGAGTTTCTAGCGCATACTTTGAGTGGTTGTCCCCCACAGCCATAGGCAGCATCCACCAAAATTTTGGCCCAGTCCCAAGCACCACACTAGACTATGATTATTCCCCGTTTCGTGCATGCCTGCTTGCTGATTGCTTGCTGCTTGTTTGCTTGCTGCTTGCTGGATGCTTGCTTGCCAAACATAGTAGGTCCGCCCTAGGCACCAAAGACATTTGCAAAGTCAAGACTTGTTCCACAAGCCTCGTGACCCTAGCCCTCACCCTTACTAGGATTGAATATAGGGATGGAGCTGGTGGGGGAAGGAACATCGTCTAGGAGAGTTCAGCGACAAATGAGGTACGCGCTAGAAGGTGGATGAGAACAGCTCAAAAGGGGCTCAAAATCAATTCTTTTCATCTGTTCGGGCACCACAACCGGACTAGGATCTTTTTACCAAAACCACCGTTTTGTCCTGTTTTTGAGCCATTTGTGGTCCCGAATTGGCCCATTTTCGAGGCCCTTTCAACCTTGTGAGGGGCCAAAATTGCTCAAGATGCCCTCAAAATGGGCTCATTTCACTTGTTTGTGCACCCCAAATAGTCCAAAAGTATCTTTGCAACAACACATTTTTGGTCCATTTTGGACTCATTTTTGGGCCCAAAACATCCCATTTTCAGGGCGTGTTGTGACTGTGGAGGGGCCAAAATGGCTTGCAATCAGCTCAAAATGGGCTCATTTCACTCGTTTAGGCACCGCAAACAGTGTAGGATCAAACTCAGAAAAATTAAATTTTGGCCCATGTTTGACCATTTTTTAGTCCCGAAACAGTTCATTTTCAAGGCATTTTGGGATTTTAGGAGGGCCAAAGCGGGCCATGACGAGCTCAAAACGCGCCAAAAAACACTTATTTTGGCATTACATGTGACGCTCATTTTCTTTAAAAAAAAAGATACTTTTTTGCCCCCGGTGGACCTTGTTGACCCATTTTGGCACCCACCTCTTTGGGCTACCTCTTGCAGCTTGCCGTAGCCCACTAGGCCTAGGTACGGGCGTCTGAGTCTCGGTTAGGGCAATTTTGGAGGGCTGGAAACCACCAAAAGAGGGAGGTTGCAAGTGGATTAGGTGCGCTTGAAATCGCGTTTTCAGTCATATAGCCCAAGACATGGCTTATCTTTGGTTTGGGGATGTCGGCAACTAATGTGCCCCAATTCTTGGGCTTTTGGGGGCCTTTTGGGGCCGGTTCGTGGACATATTGTGCAGGTACAAGGCTCTAGGTGGCCCTTCAGCACGCGGAAATCTAGCTAACTGTGTAGAGTGGCTATTATTTCCCTTCATTTGGCCGTTTTCATCACGTTTTAGGGCGGTTTTGGGCCAAAAAAAAGGCGATTTGGGCCCTAAATTGCAGAATTTAGAAATGGAGGTCCAGCACTTGCGACGCCCGTTCCCGGCCGCCACCGTGCAGCATCTCACTCGTAGTCTGAGTGGTTGTCCGGCATCCACCAAAATTTTGGCGCAATGTGAAGCACTACAGTAGACTATGACTTTTCCGCATTGCACGCGCGCTTGCTTGCTACTTCCTTGCGGCTTCCGTACTTGCTGCTTGCTTGATGCTTGCCTGCCAAACATGGTAGGTCCGCCATAGACACCAAAGAGATTTGCAAAACCAAGACTTGTTCCACCGGCCCGGTGACCCGAGCCCTAACCCTAACCACGATTGAATATAGGGGCTGAGCTGGTGGGGGAAGGAACATCGTCTAGGAGACTTCAAAAACAAACTAGGTACGCAATGGAAAGTAGATGAGAGCGGCTCAAAAGGGGCTCACAAGGGGCTGTATTCATCCGTTTGAAAATCACAAATGGACAAGGATCATTGTTGGGAAACCAATGTTGTTGACCGGTTTTTGAGCCATTTGTGCTCCCTAATTGGCCCACTTTCAACGCCACTTTGGCCTTGAGAGGAGCTGAAATTGCTCAATATTGGATCAAAATGGGCTCATTCGACCTGTTTATTCGACCCAAATAGTCCAAAAGTATCTTTGAAGAAACACATTTTGGTCCATGTTTGAGTGATTTTTTGTCCCAAAACATCCCATTTTCAAGGCATTTGGGATTTTAGCGGGGCCAAAACAGGTCACCATGTGCTCCAAACGCGCTGAAAACAATTCTGTTGACCTTGCATGCGGTCCACCATCATTTTTGAAAAAAACCTTTTTCTTGCACCCGGTGGACCTTGTTGACCCATTTTGCCACCGACCTCTTTGGGCTTCCTCTTGCAGCTTGCCGCGGCCCATTGGGCCTAGGTGCAGGGGTCTAGGTGTTGGTTAGGGCAATTTGGAGCAGTGGAAACGGGGGTGATTGCAGGTGGATTAGGTGCTCTCAAAATCGCATTTTGAGTCACGTAGCCCAAGATATGGTGTGTCAGGCCGTCGACGGCCAATGTGCACAAATCCTTTGGGGGCCTTTTTGGGGGCGTTGCAAGTACATACTGTGGAGTTAGAGGGCCCTAGTGGGCCCTTCAGTACGCGGAGGTCTAGCTACATGTGTAGAGTAGCCATTGTTTCCCTTCATTTGGCCGTTTTCAGCAGATTCTAGGGCAGTTTCGGGAGAAAAGAGATCATGTTGGCCCTAAATTGCAGATTTTGAAACAAAGGTCCAGCACTTGCGACACCCGTTCCCAGCCGCCACGGTTGAGTTTGCGGCGCGGTTGTCCCTCACACCCATAGGCAGCATCCACCAAAATTTTGGCCCAGTCCCAAGCACCACACTAGACTATGATTATTCTCCGTTTCGTGCATGCTTGCTTGCTGATTGCTTGCTGCTTCCTTGCTTGTTGCTTGCTTGATGCTTGCTTGCCAAACCTAGTGGGTCCGCCCTAGGCACCAAAGACATTTGCAAAGTCAAAACTTGTTCCACAAGCCTCGTGACCCTAGCCCTCACCCTTACTAGGATTGAATATAGGGATGGAGCTGATGGGGGAAGGAACATCGTCTAGGAGAGTTCAGCGACAAATGAGGTACGCGCTAGAAGGTGAATGAGAACGGCTCAAAAGGGGCTCAAAATCAATTCTATTCATCTGTTCGGGCACCACAACCGGACTAGGATCTTTTTACCAAAACCAGCGTTTTGTCCTGTTTTTGAGCCATTTGTGGTCCCGAATTGGCCCATTTTCGAGGCCCTTTCAACCTTGTGAGGGGCCAAAATTGCTCAAGATGCCCTCAAAATGGGCTCATTTCATTTGTTTGTGCACCCCAAATAGTCCAAAAGTATCTTTGCAACAACACATTTTTGGTCCATTTTGGACTCATTTTTGGGCCCAAAACATCCCATTTTCAGGGCGTGTTGTGACTGTGGAGGGGCCAAAATGGCTTGCAATCAGCTCAAAATGGGCTCATTTCACTCGTTTAGGCACCTCAAACGGTGTAGGATCAAACTGAGAAAAATACATTTTGGCCCATGTTTGACCATTTTTTAGTCCCGAAACAGCTCATTTTCCAGGCATTTTGGGATTTTAGGAGGGCCAAAACGGTCCATGACGAGCTCAAAACGCGCCAAAAAACAGTTATTTTGGCATTACATGTGGTCCACGGTCATTTTCTTTAAAAACAGATATTTTTTGCCCCCGGTGGACCTTGTTGACCCATTTTGGCACCCACCTCTTTGGGCTACCTCTTGCAACTTGCCGTAGCCCACTGGGCCCAGGTACGGGCGTCTGAGTCTCGGTTAGGGCAATTTGGAGGGCTGGAAACCATCAAAAGAGGGAGGTTGTAGGTGGATTGGATGCGCTTGACATCGCGTTTTCAGTCATATAGCCCAAGACATGGCTTATCTTTGGTTTGGGGATGTTGGCAACCAATGTGCACGAATTTTGGTGCTTTTGGGGGCCTTTTGGGGGAGGTTCACGGAAATACTTTGTAGTTACAAGGCTCTACGGGGCCCTTCAGCACAGCTTAGTTTAGTTAAATGTGTAGAGTGGCCATTACTTCCCTTCATTTGGCCGTTTTCAGCACATTTTAGGGCGGTTTTGGGCAAAAAAAACTGCTGATTTTGGCCCCAAATTGCAGAATTAGAAATGGAGGTCCAGCACTTCTGTCACCCGTTCTTGGCCGCCACCGTTTGGCATTTGACTCGTAGTTTGAGTGGTTGTTCCTCACACACAAAAGAATCTTCCACCAAAATTTTGGTCGAATCCGAAGTACAACAGTAGGCTCTGAATTATCCCCATTTGGCGTGTACTTCCTTGCTACTTCCTTACTTGCTGCTTGCTTGATGCTTGCTTGCCAAACATGGTAGGTCCGCCCTAGACACTTAAGAGAATTCTAAAACCAAGACTTGTTCCACCGTCCGGGTGAGCCTAGCCCTAACCCTAACCACGATTGAATATGGGGACTGAGCTGGTGGAGGAAGGAACATCGTGTAGGAGATTTCAACCACCAATGAGGTGCGCATTGGAAGGTGGATGAGAGCGGCTCAAAAGGGGCTCAAAATGAGCTGTATTCATCCGTTCAGGAACCACAATTGGACTAGGATTATTTTTGCAAAACCACGGCGTTCACCGGTTTTTGAGCCATTTGTGCTCCCAAATTGGCCCATTCTCGAAAACCTTTCAGCCTTGAGAACGGGCCAAAACTGCTCAACATGGGTTCAGAATGGGCTCATTCCACTTGCTTGCGCACCCCAATGAGTCCAAAAGTATCTGTAGAAAAACACATTTTTGGTCCAGGTTTGAGTGATTTTTGGTCCCAAAACATCCCATGACCCAGGAATTTGGGGCTTCAGCAGAGCAAAAACTTTCACCACATCGTCCAAACGCGCTGAAAACAATTCTTTTGACATTGCATGTGGTCCACGATCATTTTTGAAAAAAATCTTTTTTTTTGCACCCGGTGGACCTTGTTGACCCATTTTGCCACCGACCTTTTTGGGCTAGCTCTTGCAGCACGCCGCGGCCCATTGGGCCTAGGTGCAAGGGTCTAGGTGTTGGTTACGGCAATTTGGAGCCGTGGAAACCACCAAGAGGGGGTGATTGCAGGTGGATTAGGTGCGCTCCATGTCACGTTTTGAGTAGCGTAGCCCAAGATTTGGTCTATCGGGCCGTCGGCGGCCAATGTGCACAAATTTTGTGGCTTTCAGGGGACTTTTGGTGGCCGTATGGAGACATATTGTGGAGTTAGAGGGGCCTAGTGGGCCCTCTCAGCACGCGGGGGTCTAGCTACATGAGTAGGATAGCCACTGTTTCCCCAAAACAAATGTTTTTGGAGCATTTGGGGCCTGTTATGGGCCTTTTTGGGCCTCCTAAATTTCCAAGATACTTGGAAAACGGGCTGCTTTATGACAACGAAAAGGGTCAAAAATGGATCGAAATTGTGTTTTTCCAACAACGGTTCTAAACCATTTGGGGTGGCCAAACAAGTGAAATGAGCCCTTTTTCAGCCCCATTGCAGGCCATTTCCCCCCCTTCAAAGTCACAAAATGCCTTGAAAATGGCCTATTTTGGGACCAAAAATCAGTCCAAAATAAATCAAAAATGATGTCAAATGAATGCAACTCATTTGGAGCCCCTTCTAAGCCGTTCACATGCACCTTCCACCGCGTACCTTGTTTGTCGTTGAACGCTCCCAGACAATGTTCCTTCCCCCACCAGCTCCATCCCTATATTCAATCTTGGTTAGGTTTAGGCCTAGGGTCACCGGACCGGGATGGTGGAACGGGTCTTGATGTTACAAATTTCTTTGGTGTCTAGGGCGGACCTACTAGGTTTGGTACGCAAGCATCAAGCAAGAACAAGGTAAGGAAGCAGCAAGCAATCAGCAAGCAAGCATGCGCGAATTGGGGAATAATCATAGTCTGCTGTGGTGCTTGGGATTGGGCCAAAGTTTTGGTGCATGCTGCCTATGGGTGTGAGGGAGAACCACTCAAAGTATGTGCCGAAAGCTCAACGGTGGCAGCTGGGAACGGGCGTTGCAAGTGCCGGACCACCATTTCCAAATCTAACAATTTATGGCCGAAATTAGCCTTTGCCCCCCCCCCCCCCCCCCAAAAAAAAACCACCCTAGAACTTGCTAAAAACGCCCAAATGAAGGCATTCCATGTGGTCAACAATCATTTTTGCACCCAAGGGAGCATGTGGACTCATTGTGGCACCCACCTCTTCAGGCTACCTCTTGTGGCTTGTCATAGCCCACTAGGCCTACGTACGGCGGTCTAGGCGTCGGTTAGGGCCATTTTGAGCAGTGTAAAGCACTCAAACCGAGTGGTTGCGGCTGCATTAGGTGCATTTGAAATCCCATCTTGAGCCACGTAGCCCAAGGTATGGTCTATTTTTGGATTGGGGCTCTCGGTGGCGAATGTCCACAAGTTCTGGGGCTTCAAGGGGCCTTCTGGGGACGGTGCACAGACATATTGTGCAGTTAGCGGGCTCTAGAGTGCCCTTCAGCACGGTGAAGGCTTGCTTCATGTGTAGCGACAAATGAGGTATGCACCGGAAAGGGGATGAGAGCGGCTGAAAAGGGTCTCAAAATGAGCTGTATTCATCCGTTTCGGGCACCACCTAGGATCACTTCTGGAAAACCACGGTTTTGACCAATTTTGGGCTATTTGTGCTGCCAAATTGCCTAGGTCCACTTTTGACTATTTTTTGGTCCCGAGATAGCCAATTTTCAAGGCATTTTGTGACGCCAGAGTGGCAAAAATGGCGTGCAATGCGCTCAAAGAGGCCTCTTTTGTGCACTCCAAATGGTCCAGGATCACTGATGGAAAACACATTTTTGATACATTTTTGGTCGCAAAATAGCGCATTTTGAAGGCATTTTGTGACTTGGAAGGGCCGAAAATGGCTCACAACCGGCTCAAAATGGGCTCATTTCACTTGTTTGTGGACCCCAAGCAGTCTAGGATCATTTTTGGAAAAAATCTGTTTGGACCTATTTTTTGACCGATTTGTTGTCCCAAACCAGCCCATGTTCAAGGCATTTTGGGATTTTAGAAGGGCCAAAACGGGCCACCAGAGGCTCAAAACCTGCAAAAAACACCTTTTTTCGCATTCCATGTGTTCCCGAAACGTTTTTGAAAACAGGCATTTTTTTTGTTGCACCCGGTCGACCTTATTAACCCACTTTGGCACCCACCTCTTTGGGCTATCTTTTGCAACTTGCTCCAGCCCGTTGGGCCTATGTACGGGGGTCTCGATGTCGGTTGGGGCATTTTGATGGGCGGAAACCACAAAAAAGGGGTGGTTGCGGTGGATTAGATGCGCTTGAAATGGTGTTTTCCGTAACGTAGCCCAAGATATGCGGGGCTATCAGCAGCCAATGTGCACAAATTTTGGGGCTTTTGCATGCCTTTTGGGGGGCGCTTCGCGAACATATTGCGGAGTCACAGGGCGCTAGAGGGCCCTTCAGCACGCGGAAGGCTAGCTGCAGCTGTAGAGTAGCAACTATTTCCCTTCATTTGGCCGCTTTTAGCAGGTTCTAGGGTGGTTTTGGGGGGGAAAGAGATGATTTTGGCCGTAAATGCAAGATTTGGCGATCAAGGTCGGCAACTTGAGACGCCCGTTCCCGGCCCCCACCGCTGAGTTTCTTGCTCATACTTTGTGTGGTTGTGCCTCACACCCATTGGTGGCATCCAGCGAAATTTTGGCCGAATCTGAAGTACCACGGCGGAGCTGTGATTTTTCCCCGTTCCGCGCGTGGTTGCTTGCTTGCTTGTTGCTTGTTGCTTGGTTGCTTCCTTGCTGCTTGCTTGCCAAACCGGTTAGGTCCAGCCTAGACACAAAAAACGTAACATACTAAGGTATGGGCCATCTCCAACATACCTCTACACAGGGGTGGTACTGATATTTGGTCCAAAGTGGTTTTCATCCATCATTGGGTTCTCCTGAAAAAACTGAGTATTTTGAGTATAGACACATGGGGTGAATACCCATTTTTTGACCCTCTAGTGGATCAAGCAAATTTGCCTTAGGGCGCCTTTGGCACCGATGGTCCGGCACTTGGGTGCCAATTTCCAGGTGGGGAGGGGGTCTGCGTAAAGCACCCGGGCCCGGGGGCAGCTACAAAATAAGGGGAATGAAACGTTCGGTGGAACAGTCAGTAGTTGGATGACAAAACACTCAAACCACTGTCGGCCAGTCGCCGGTTCAATCCCCAGCCGCTTAACGACCTGGGTTCATATCCTTTTGAGTACAAATTTGCTTGCGGCCGACCCCCGAAAAGAAATGTTATCCAGCTTCAGGGGGATAGAGGCCTTAGAATCAAAAAATACTTTGGGGGTTTGTTTTGTTGGGAAAAATAATGATTTTACAAGGAGTTGGACATCCAATATCATGCCTTGGGGTATGCTACAGGAACGATGTCCAGCAGGGGGGGGGGGGGTATGGCATCCGCGCCTGCGCCTGATCTAACAACCTCTCTTCGAGGTAATTTGCACATGAAATGCTGAAATAGCAATGCAATTTGCAACACGGACCTACCACTTTTTCTACCACGAAATTGTGGTCTAAAAGTGTACGGGGACGATGGGGAACAGGTATACAACGGGTGCGAGCTCTACGGGGCGCCGCACCATGGTATTCCTCTCTGTAGGGGTGGACGTGCACGACGAGGTGTTCGGAAGCTTGGAGGCGGATGCACGGGACTGGCGGAAGCCGCTGCAGCCGTGGACGTGCATCTGATAGGGGCTAGGGTGACGGTGGACCAGGCGGATGTGCGGGGCCGCTGGCAGTAGCGTGGACAGGACGTGGGGCCGGTCAATGGCGACAGCTCCGTGGTGCCACTAGGTAACGACTCCCAGTGGCTACCGCGGTGGCGCTCTGTTCGCCGGCTTTGTGCCTCGGCCACCAATGCAAGCCGGGGGGGGGGGGGGGGCTGGGAACAGTGGTTAGAAAGGGGAGCGCAAACGGGACGTGTGGGTGCAGTCAACGGCAGGCAAGGGCGAAATGGATGGCCGGCTACCAGGTTTTGTGCGTGTCCCGGTCGGTAGCCCCCGCTATGGCGGCACGTGAGCTTGGGCTGAGTGGCAGTGGTGAAGCATGGGGGCGTGGTGTGCCCCCGCGCCACTGTCGGGCCAGAAAGGAGTCGGTCGGAGACGGATGAGGAACCGAGGACGAGAGGAGCAGAGATGCGAGGAGCAATGGTGAAGCAGGGGCCCTGTGGGTCCTGCGCCATTGCCTGGCATGGTTCGGGTGGCCACCGGGGTCAACCTGGGGCACCAGAAGTGACGGAAGAAGATGAAGAGGTAGCACCGGAAAATTAGGCGTGTTATAACAGGGGCACGATGCCACGGCTCACGTATAGGTTAAAGCAGCGGAGCCGAGGGCAAGGGGAGTGCAGCAGCGCGACCAGGGTGCATATGTGTGCCTTTGCACAAACCACACCATGGCAGCAAGACAAGCGCCGATTACGGGGGCCTTCCTCAGTGCAAACGAGGCCAGCCAAAGGGTTGACCTTAACACCCTGCCAGCGGACCGCAGCTGGAAGCACATTGCGGTGTTAGATGCGATCCGTGTGAACGACGTGTAAGACCGCACGCAGGGGGACATGGCGGCGAACGACTTGGTGGACGCCAAGGGGGCAAAGTGGCATGATTACGGGGGCATTGGAGGACGTTACCCTGGCAATGAGTGCAACTACGTCACGAGTTCCGATATTGTTCATTCGCCAAAACCAAGTTCTGCTATCGACATGGGCGTGCAACGACATTCCGGAGGATCAAGTTGCCACTCTGCGGAAGCTCTCTTGACTGAAGAAATTGGTGCAAAGTACTTGGAGACGGGCGCGGTTCGAGCTGATCGCCTACGTGACCGAAGGCGTGGCCCGTTGGGCGAGGTGGTACTGGCAACAACGGTCCCGTGAGCGCTGTTCAAGAAGAAGCTAAGGGGGGCGACGTGGGTGGAGGCGGAGCCGATCCTCAAGGGTGACAAGATTCTTCCACCCGACGGGTGGCATTAGTGCGCACGCCCAACGAGGAATGCTGGCAGTGGCGAGCCACGTTGCATGGACGGAAGCCCTCCACCCGCGGAAAAAGTCCATATGCGACCCAGCTCTCCGATGGTACCGGCATGACCTCCACATAGCGTAGGACGACGATGAACCGCATGTGGACTTCGATGTAGCAACGCAGCTGCTCCAGCCCCGACGGCCGTACCCTAAAATCCTCCTGGGAGGGGGGACCGCCGTCCAGCCGAGGTACCAGTGCATCAACGCTGAGCACCCGGGGCAGCTGCGCGGTGGAAGCCGCCCTCGCAGCGGCTGGCGGATGAGAGTGTCCGATAGTACGCGAATGTGGGAGGGTCGGCGCGCACAAATGTTAGCCAGGTCCTGCAGCGCGATCTTGAAGCCCCGGAGAAACTGCGAGCGGCGGCAGCCCTTGGTGATGAATGGACACGTGACCTTGTGCAGATGGCCCAAGAGGATGTCCCACCCGTGGGAGTGGGGTGTCGCTTGCGTGACGCTATCCAGGGCGCCGAGAAGTTGGAGAACGATAGAGACATTCGGGGAGAGGAGCGTGATCAACAAGCGGAAGTTGGGAAACAGCAAGGAGACGCCAGTGTGGCGGAGGACGTCTTTTTGGGGTTTGGCAAACATACCCGCACAGCGGCGCTCAGCGTCAGGCGTAGGCCTGCTTTGGAACGGGGATCGATCTAGTGGATGACGGCGCTCGAGGGAGGATCTCCCTAAAATGCCCTCGCAAGATTGCGGACGCGGTGCGCAAAGGCAGCCTGATGGGGGCCCAATCGGTCCATGCAGAGTCCAAAGTGCCCTCCGACAATGAAGACGTGCCCCGCCGCCCCAAGGGTAGCATCAGCGCACACACTCCCCTACTGAGCATGCTGGTCCGCGTAGACAAGCAGCCACAGCTCCTAGGGGCTGTCCGCCTTGCATCTACATTGGCCGCAGCTTGTGCAACCGTTGTAGGAGAGCTGGGGCCCATTCTCCAGGTGCCAAACCTGGATGTAGACTATGAAATGGAGATGGACTTTGACCTTGACGCTGCGATTCCTCTTTGCGAGCGCAAGTGTCCCGGGGTTATCCCTAGGCAGGCCCCCACCCTGCAGCAGGTGCAGCGGATGTACCACGTCATGCGGGGCAACTACGAGAAGCCGCCATGGGAGATCTGCGACCGCCTAGGGCTATTCGCCCTGGATGGCCGCACAGATGGTCGTTGGGACGATATAGCGGGCCGCTATGGTCCCTGTCTGCCGTTCCGGGGTTTGCTATCCGGGAAGCATGCCGCTAGGCTGAATATCTGGATGACCACCGCCATTGACCCAAAGGACACAGAGCCCCATTACCGGCAAGGGCCCCACTTCCTGTGCCGCCGCCTCAACGAGGCTAACGACAGGGGGTACGTTGCCCATAAGACCCTGGGCCAGTTGCAGGAGGACCTGCACAAGTTTCGCCAGCGTTGCGGGACCCGCAAGGCGCTCGGTGTTGCCATTGCGGAGGACAACCGTCCGCTTGCTGAACGTCGTGCAGCACGGCTTTTGCAGGCCGGTTGGGCTCCAGCCAAAGTGTTGGGGCACCTATGTGATGCCTGCAGCGTGCAATCCTGAGATGCCTAGGACAGGGATGCTGCGGCGCTAGCAGCACTGGGCGTTGGGGGCCCAAGCTGTTGCAGGCACCAAACAACGCTAGGTACCCGCCCAGCTATGACACGGGCCGTAGGCAAGTCGAGGGAGCCTCCCATGTTCGTCCGAACGAACCGCCAAGTCGCCCCTGGCCGCTGGAGGCCCTAGGCCGCATCCCGCGTTGCCATGTGTGGCACCTGTGCATCGACGAAAACCATGTGGAGGACGTTGTCACTGTCTCTGGCGAGGCACTCGCAATCGGGTTGTGCGCTACGTGATGCCGGCACCCCATGTTGCTGGCTAGTGGCGCTGATCTGGAGGCTGTGGCACAACGGCTGCCAACGAGGCGCTAGTGGTGTTTCTGGCACCTCATACAGAGGAGGGGCACTCTGCCATCCCTTTATGGGTCATCCCCACCTGCGGCAGGTTCAAGGCAGAGCATTGCCATGTTGTTCGGATACACATGGCTGAGTTGTGCGGCAGTGCAGCATTTCGGGACCGTCACGGTTTTCTCCTGTCCGAAATTTCGCGCGGTGTCACACGTCGGTCCCGTGAGATGCAAGCGACATTGTATGCTGAGGGTGCTAGTACCCTCTCCTGGATGCCCGAGATTCCACACATTCCATTCCAAACGGATGAGTTCGGAATGTGTGGGATCTTCGAGCCCCCCCCCCCCCCCCCCACTTGATGAAACGGGTGTCCCACAAGTTGGGGGGGACTTCCCTTGTTTTGTAGGGAGAGTTGTCTTATGGTGTGCTGCAGGAGCTGCATATCCATTGCGACATCCCCAAGCCTGTCTTGCCCCCCCTGCCAAAGGACAAACAAGAGGTTGAGCCCGCGTTTGACCTCTTGAAATCCATGGTTGCTATAGGCCGCGCAGCCGTCGACAACCTTAACATGCTGCCCCCTCTAGTCCATGCTGCCGGCGATGCCGTTATTCTGGGTACGGCACTACAAAAATTCATAGGAGGGGTTTATAACACAGAGTTGCCGCCAACGATAGCAGTGGAAAACATCGCCGAAGCTGGATACATCTTTTATCTCATCCAACTTCGGTGTCAACCATTCCGGGATTGCTGGTACTTGCATTTCGTTCGCAGAGTCCGGGCGTTCTTGGTGATTGCCGCATTTTTGCAGTGGTTGGCGAAAAAAAGGCGTGCGGCACAAAAATTATTTGCTTGTCAGTGTGGCAATC
Organism: Eutreptiella sp. 'Long Island Sound 2002'; assembly: GCA_964036045.1. Taxonomy (NCBI): domain Eukaryota; phylum Euglenozoa; class Euglenophyceae; order Eutreptiales; family Eutreptiaceae; genus Eutreptiella; species Eutreptiella sp. 'Long Island Sound 2002'. The sequence goes on along the minus strand of OZ038383.1, from coordinate 56,927,464 downwards.
AGAGGGCAGAGGACGGCTCCTGCCTTGTGAGGACAATGGTGATCGACCGCAACTGCTCGATGGCGGAGCTGTCAGTACGGTTGTCGGCTGCACTGGTTGTAGCCATAGTCTACAGCCGCCACCCGACCTCGCAGCAGAAGCGGTCTCGCTATTCGTCCATTGAACGCGTGCGGCTGCGCCACTAGGCGGCGGACATGGACATCAACCGGGTAGATGTGCCCTCGGTGTGCCGGAGGGCTGCCGACAGGGCTTTGGCTGTTGTCCGTCTGTGGTGGCCCGATGCAGCGTACCCTGACCCTAAGGAGCGCAACTTTTTCGAACCGTTCGGGGAGGGCCTTCTGCATGTTGACCCTGATCATGTATGGGTGACCCCAGGGGATAGTGAGGGTGGGGAAATAGAGTACGATGTGGATACACGCGCTGAGCTATTTTGGGAAGCTCAAGGGGGCGAATTGTGTATCAGGGGCGCGACATGCATATCATGAGTGCGGTAAATCTGCGCATCAACGGGAAGCATGTCCGGTGGTCGGCTGACCGCCTTGCCTGGATCGACTGCCAGCATTCCGGCTGTAAGGGGAGGGCCCGGAGCCCACAATGGGCCCGGCTCAGTTGTGGAAGCGCTGCCCTTTTGTGGCAATTTTGAACCTGCCAGGGCAAGCACCACAGAGTGCGCCACTTTTGCTCAGCTTTTCCTCTGCACTAATTGGGGGGCGGGGTGTCGCTAACCCCTCCCATCGGGAGTTCGTAACGGGCGCGGTGTTCGTGATAGGGATGCCACAGAGATTTGTTTGCACGGAGGGGGATGGGATGCTGGTATGGGAAGGGGCGGGGGGGAAACTGATGCGGTTGGAATATACTGCCTGTGAGTGGGTGAACCCTGACCTCGAAAAGGGGGTCTGGGTTTTGCAAGCCGGGTTCCTGGATGGCTGTGCGCAGCAACTAACCCCCAAAACACAAGCAGCTCCACTGCTGCCCAGGCATGTGGTTGCCTACGAGGGGGTTACGCTGCTGCCTACAATGTTTCGTAGGCGGGACGGGGAGGTTGTGTGCCGCGTGCCTGGTTGTGGGAAGACCGCAGCGCCGGGGATAATGCGGATTCACATTGCGTTCCTCGTGCACTCAGAAACACTCCATCCCCCTTGCTGTGGATTTTGCGGGGAAACCGGCTGTGTACTCCGTATGCGTCGCGTAAAGGGGGGGGGGGCAACATGCGCAGCCGGTTTATTGCGCAAACGGGGTTTTTTGGTAAGTTCAGCATGCGGGCAGCCCGCAAGCATGGTGTGCAGGCACTGCCTGTTGAGTGCCCCGTCCAGGGGTGCAGCGGCGCAATGGCGGCACAACATGCGCCGCCACTGTGAGCAGCAACACCCGGACCACCAGCTGACTGACGAGCGCGCCGCGCAATGGGATTGGGGCTCGGAGGAGCTGATTGTCCTGGGGGAGGGGGAGGGGGCCTTTTGGGACGATAAGAGAAAATCCCGGTGGACGCAGCGGAAAAGGAAGCAGAAGCGCAAAAAAAATGCGCACTGCACTCCGCGATGCCCTGCAGGGTGACAGGGGGGAGCAGGCGGGGACCATCCCAGCGCCGCCCGGGCGGCGAGAAGAGTAGGACGATTCGGAGGCCTCGGCGGCCCTTCACAGGCAATCAGACCAGGGTCGAAGGGACCTGAGGCGGGCAGAGGCACAGGATGAGGACTTCGTGCCGGGGGACTCCTCGTCCTCGGACTCCTCCTTTTATGAGGGGTCGTGTGATGTGTCTGCCTCGGGGGAGGGTGAACCCGCTGACCTACAGGCATCCGAGTCCTCTGCTACGCCGTTAGGGGGAAGCAAAAATCTTTCCCAAGCCTCTGCAAGCCAAAGGGACCCGTCGCCGGCTCGGTCTACTATTTCAGTGTCTAGCACTAGTAGTCGGGGTCGCCCCCCGCCCCAACCCATGTGTGCTCCCCCACCCCCACGCCGCCCGCGTGCCAATCAGGCGTCTGGCACCCGTGACGCTCTCTTTTCAAGTCGCCATGTCGTCTAGCCCTCTTAGCGTGGCCTCTTCCGTCCCCTCCAGCCCTTCCTTCCGGGACAAGGAATGCAGTTGGGGAGATTTGCCGGAACTCTTGCGGTTTGGAAACCAAACCCCGTCGCCACCGTGGGACTCCGATGCTGAGAAGTGTGTCAGCGAACTGGCCTCGCCCCAACCTCCATTGCTGACACCGCCCCCTTCTCCCCCTTCACCCAGCCGCGCAGCAACAACCTCTCCAAGTCCGCCGCCCAAACCCCGCTCAACTCCAAACCAAGTCGCCTTGGGAGCCATGGAGGACGCCTTGATGTGCATTGCCGTGCCACCGCCATCCCCCCCACAACCCCCCGAGTACGCACCCAAGGACCCCCCCACCCCCTCCCGCACCCACTGTTCATGGGCCCTACAGTGCAAAAACACTGCAGCTCATCCGGCAGAATCACGGGGCTAGGCTCAGTTTTTCGTAGATGGGGTGCTGTACTGCCGGGCGATGTATCGGTTTGCGGTTCAGCAACCCAAGAAAAACCCCCTGCGGGTGTGGCAGGAGGTCATGCGAATTAGCCGTTCGCATTTCCTAAGCAGGGACGAGGAGCATGCAGCAGCGCTGCTTGAAATCCCGTTGGCTACCCCAAAACCACCCCGTATCCCCAAGCCGCCCCCACAACTTGCGCCTTGTCGGCCACCGCTCCCTCTGGCGAGTGATCAAGTGACACTGACCTAGTATAGCAGGCACCGCCATTCCTCACTACTCCCACTGGGTTCCGCCCCCAAGTGGCCGTGCCCCACCCCGCAGTTTGGCTCGTTGCTCAAGCGGCGAGCCTCTCAGTCCGCCCCCCCACCGCAGAGGCCCCAATTTGGGTCATTGCTCCCTACGCAAGCCCCCCCGCAGCGACCCCGGACTTCGGCGTGACGTTTCGATTTTCAGCTCTTCGGAAACGCTTGAGGAAGTGGACCTTTACGGTGTTTTTCAACACCACCAGCAAGTCGGTCAGAAACCCCTGCACTGCTCACTAATGGTACTTGACGAAATGTGCCGAGGCAACATGCAATTGATGGATGTATCACGCCATTCTGTACCCCCCAGGTGGCGCCGCAGCCACTGCAAAAGAAATCGGGACCATTGGACACGGGCACTCAGAGAACTGTGAGGGACAAGTTTGACGCTTTGGGAGTTCATTGCCTTTTTTTGCTTGCAATGCATTCAGCTCGTAGGGTGAAAACCTCTGCGCTACTGACTGGTGGCATTTGAAACGTTGTGATCTGCTAATGGGCAGTCCGGGTTGAAGTGAGGGCATAATGTGTACCCCAGGGGGCGTCGCAGCCACTGCAAAAGGAATCCGGACCATTGGAAACGGGCACTTGGAGAACTGTGAGGGACAAGTTTGACGCGTTGGGGGTTCATTGCCTTTTTTTTTTTGCAATGCATTTAGCTGGTAGGGTGAAAACCTCTGCACTGCTAACTGGTGGCATTTGAAACGTTGTGATCTGCTAATGGGCAGACCGGGTTGAAGTGGGGGCATTATGTGTACCGCATGGGGCGCCTCAGTCACTGCGAAAGAAATCGGGACCATTGGAGACAAGCACTCAAAGAACTGTGAGGGACAAGTTAGACGCGTTGGAGGTTCATTGCCTGTTTTTGCTTGCAATGCATTCAGCTCGTAGGGTGAAAACCTCTGCGCTACTGACTGGTGGCATTTGAAACGTTGTGATCTGCTAATGGGCAGACCGGGTTGAAGTGGGGGCATTATGTGTACCCCATGGGGCGCCTCAGCCACTGCGAAAGAAATCGGGACCATTGGAGACAAGCACTCAAAGAACTGTGAGGGACAAGTTTGACGCGTTGGAGGTTCATTGCCTGTTTTTGCTTGCAATGCATCCAGCTGATAGGGTGAAAACCTCTGCACTGCTGACTGGTTACATTTGAAACGTTGTGATCTGCTAATGGAAAGTCCGGGTTGAAGTGGGGGCATTATGTGTACCCCAGGGGGCGCCGCGGCCACTGCAAAAGAAATCGGGACCGTTGGAGATGGGCACTCAACGAACCGTTAGGGACAAGTTCGACGCTTTGGGGGTTCATTGCCTTTTTCTGCTTGCAATGCATCTAGCTGGTAGGGTGAAAACCTCTGCAGTGCTGCCTGGTGACATTTGAAACGCTGTGATCTGCTAATGGGGAGTTCGGGTGGATGTGAGGGCATTATGTGTACCCTCACCCAGGGGGTGCTGCAGCCACTGCAAAAGAAATCGGGACCATTGGAGACGGGCACTCGGAGAACTGTGAGGGACAAGTTCGACGCGTTGGGGGTTCATTGCCTTTTTTTCTTTGCAATGCATTTAGCTCGTAGGGGAAAACCCCTGCACTGCTGACTGGTGGCATTAGAAACGTTGTGATCTGCTAATGAGCAGTCCGGGTTGAAGTGAGGGCATAATGTGTACCCTAGGGGGCGCCGCGGCCACTGCAAAAGGAATCGGGCCATTGGAGTCGAGCACTCAGGGAACTCTGAGGGACAAGTTCGACGCTTTGGGGGTTCATTGCCTTTTACTGCTTGCAATGCATCTAGCTGGTACGGTGAAAAACTCCGCAGTGCTGCCTGGCGACATTTGAAACGTTGTGAGCTGCTAATGGGGAGTCCGGGTGGACGTGAGGGCGTTATGTGTACCCCAGGGGGCGCCGCAGCCACCGCAAAAGGAATCGGGACCATTGGAGACGAGCACTCACAGAATTATGAGGGACAAGTTTGACACTTTGGGGGTTCATTGCCTTTTTTTGTTTGCAATGCATCTAGCTCGTAGGGTGAAAACCTCTGCATTGCTGAGTGGTGACGTATGAAACGCTGTGATCTGCTAATGGGGAGTCCGGGTTGAAGTGGGGGCATTATGTGTACCCCAGGGGGCGCCGCAGCCACTGCAAAAGGAATCGGGACCATTGGAGACGGGCACTTAGAGAACTGTGAGGGACAAGTTTGACGCTTTGGAGGTTCATTGCCTTTTTTTGTTTGCAATGCATCTAGCTGGTGGGGTGAAAACCTCTGCACTGCTGATTGGTGGCATTTGAAATGTTGTGATCTGCTAATGGGGAGTCCGGGTTGAAGTGGAGGCATTATGTGTACCCCAGGGGGCGCCGCAGCCACTGCAAAAGGAATCGGGACAATTGGAGACGGGCAATCAGAGAACTGTGAGGGACAAGTTCGACGCTTTGGGGGTTCATTGCCTTTTTTTGCTTGCAATGCATCCAGCTGATAGGGTGAAAACCATTGCACTGCCGACTGGTGACGTTTGAAACGTTGTGATCTGCTAATGGGGAGTCCGGGTTGAAGTGAGAGCATTATGTGTACACCATGGGGCGCCGCAGCCACTACAAAAGGAATCGGGACCATTGGGGACGGGCACTCAGACACTTGTGAGGGACAAGTTCGACGCCTTGGCCTGTGTAGACACATGTGATGCTGACAAGCGTAGAGGGGATCGCCCCCAAGCTGCAACCGGAAGAGGCACGCAAGAAACCAGAAGTTCAAGTAGCAGAGGCGGCAAAAGAGGCAGCAGAGGCACCAAAAGAGGCAGCACAGGCAGCCCCAGTCCCAAAGGAGGGAAAGCCGCAAGCGGCAAAGGAGTCAGCAACGCAGACGGCAGAGGCAGCAGCGCCGAAAGAAACAGAGCCGCAAGAGCCGAAGGAGGCAACAAAGCAGCCCCCAGGAGCGCCAAAGGAAGCAAAGCCGCAAGCGCCGAAGGAGGCAGCAAAGCAGCCAGCAGCGGTAGCAATGCGAAAGAAGCAAAGCCGCAAGCGCCGAAGGAGGCAACAAAGCGGCCATCATCAGACCAAAAGAAGCAAAGCCGCAAGCGGCGAAAGAGGCAGCAAAGCAGCCAGGAAAAGTGCCAAAGGAAGCAAAGCCGCAAGCGCCGAAGGAAGCGGCAAGCAGCCAGCAAAGCAGGCGGCAGAGGCAGCACCAACAAAGAAAGCACAGCCGCAAGCGCCCCAGAAGGCACCGGGAACGAAGGAGGCAAAGCCGCAAGCGCCACGGGAGGCAAAAAGGAATGCAGGACAGCAGCCTGCGGAGGAGTGGTTGCAAGCCGGGGTTTCCATACCCGGCTGGGGAGCAGACTCGGATGAGTCCTCCTAAGGCGGGCACCCCGCCACCTTCTCTGGCTGGGAGATCGCCGAGCTGACGGACGTGGAACTGGCAGCCTGAAGAGCCGGGGGCCCAACACCACCGGATCCCAGGGACTCGGATGTCCCACGGGAACTAGGGATTGCCCTAGTTGGATGGAGTTGGCAAGACCGGAAGTGGCGGACGACGTACCGGAAAGAATACCGCACCGCCGCAGCGAATGTCGCAGCCGGGTGGGTGGACGAGGACGGGACGCGCGTGAAATTTACGGTGACAAAGAAAAAGGACAGAGTGGCGAAGGATACTGCACCGGCTGCATATTACTACATCGAAGGAACCATTAGATCAGCCTGGGAGCCCGAACAGTTTTACTGGTCGGAGGAATGGTTGCGGGAACAGCAGAGGGCACCAGAGGCAGAGGCAGAGGCAGCGGCAGAGAAGAAACGTGCCGCGGACCATCCATCAGGAGAGAAGGAAACGGAGGCGGAGAAGGGACATGCATCACACGGATCCGGAAGATGGACGCAAAAGCTGTGAAGCACACGAGGACCCCAACTAGGGGCGCGGACGGTGGAACGCGCCATGAAGAAGGCGCCCCGCTTATGTGCGGGCCAACCACTCGTGGGTGATGACTCGGACACGGACAATTTAGAGGAGTGGTCGGAGGAGTCGGTGGAGTCGGACACAACTGCCAGCCGAGTACGAATGCACAGGCCAAACCCGCAAGCAGACCCCGTACAAAGACCGAAAGACAGAGAGGAGGCGCGGAGAAAGATGGAAGCAAGAAGGGCGGAGGACAAAAAGATCTTCTATGGACTGAAGCGGCGGTACAAGAGGCAAACATCGGACAATGAGATGCAGTGGATGACACGGATCTGAGTAACAGAACGGGAGCAAGTGGTGACATTGTCCACAAGGTGGGTTCAGAATGTCGCCAATGTGCGCGCCCCATCGGGCGCGCAGAGGAATCGCCAGTTACAAAGCTTGAATGCGGCCCTGGCCGAGTTTCAGGAAAGGCGGCGAACGGTGTGGAGGCTGCAAGGAGCCATGAGGCGCGCAGGCTGGCTGCCTGCAGGGCGCACCGGGCACATGCCCAATTATCCAGTGGCATACCACAGCCCCCGGCATGAAGGGGCCCTCCACCCCTCCCGGCACAGCCGCCACTCGTTCGTGGTTGCTGTGGACCGGGAGGGCGAGGGGACGTGGATTGTGGATCCGCTGCACCTGCAGCCGGCGCAGGACCTAGCAGTGAGCTTCCAGCAAGCCGGATTCACGGTGCATGCCGGGCACGAGCCCTGGCCGGAGAGGGTGGCTCAAAAGCAGAGCTGCTCCTACCTCGCGGTCAAAGCCGCCAGTGCGTCCATGTACAAGGCCACGGACGAGTGGAAGATCCCAAACCCGGCGACCTCTTCGACAAGGACAAGTCGATGACGGAGCAGCAGCGGGAAGAGCAGCCTTCCACGCTGGAGCGGCTACGCGGATGGAGCCAGATCAAGGTGCGGGGGCACACCAGGAAACGGGGCAAGTACGTCCTCAAGCGGCCCCAGATCGTCATCACCGCGGAGACCACCCTGCAAGAATGACTGCGACCGAGCGGGTACACATCGTTGAGCAAGGAGGCGATGATGGCTGCTGTGGCGAGGCGCAGTGGACGGGCCCCCGACGTGATGAGGAGTGTGGTGGCTCGCCCCGAACCGGTGCTGATGCTAGGCACCCCGAACATGGAGTTGAGGTACTGCAGTACCTCGCGGGCGCAGGAGTTGCTGGAGTTGCTGGGCTTGGCGCACCCAAGTCGGCAGTGGAACACGAGCACAACCCGCAAGGAGGGGACGGTGGGGAAGATGCGGTGGCTGCCGCTGATGGTCACCGACACGGAGAGCGACGTGGTTTTCGGCATGCGGGCGCCTGGGTGACCAAGGAGGCAAGAGACCAAGCAGGCAAGCAAGAGAAAGGAGGAAGAAGCGGAGGAAGAAGAAGGGGAAAAAGAAGAAGAGGAGGAGCCTTCGCAGAAAAGAACAAAGTGCCGAAGGGGACCCAGATGGTGGACAGGGACAGTGGCCAGCGCACCGCGGCACTGGTGACTACCCTGTGGCGTGCGGCGTGGATCTGGCGTTGGTTTGTGCAGCCCGCCATTGTTTGGTGCCGGGGGGCCAGACCGCGCAGACCCCCACACCGACATGTGGTGTGTGGTGGTGGGACCACGGCCAATGTTGGGGAAGCGACGTGCGCCATGGGGTGGTTCCAGTGTTGTGGCAGCGGGACCAAGAGGGGGAGGACACGGGTGCAGATTAGAACCGCATGGGGCCAGGGACCCACAGAAGCAAAAGAAGCGGCGATGCGAGGGCAATTCAAGCGCGATGCAAGGGCGCCACACCGGCGATGCGCGGAGGACCCCGTGAGCCTTACCGTGGCAGCCACACGGATCAAGAGCTGACCTCAGGTGGAAAGCGAGGAGGGAGCACGAGAACAATGCGCCCGTGCAGTCTGACGAACTACTGCGCAGGACAGGGCTGCCTCATCAGGACAAGGTACAGACAGGGAGGCAAACAGGCCAAGTGACCATGACCGTGACCCACAACAGGGAGGAAAGGAGGCGAGATGGGTGGCAGCGAGAAGGGGAGTCAACAGAGAACAGGGAGGATAGAGGGACGAGAGGGACGAGGGTAAAGGTAAAGGTAAGTTGCTCGGGCGATCTCCGAACTCCAGCGTATCAGTGATCCCTACCTGTCCCTCGCAGCATCCCTTCCGGCTCGCGGGGTCACCGACACCCTAGCGCCTAGGACACTGCGTTCCTCCCCCACCGGGGTTCGAACCGACGCAGCTTCCCTTCCGGCTCGCGGGGTCACCGACACCCTAGCGCCTAGGATACTGCGATCGGCCTCCACCGGGATTCGAACCGAGCACCTTTAGTTCAGGCGTCACGTGCATGACCGCTGAACTACGAGACCGGGACGAGGGCAAGAGGGGAGGAAGGGGGCAGGCCCGCTGCCAACGACAGAGGGTGGAGAAGATGGTAGACACAGGGACCAGAGGGAAGGGGGCAGAGGGAATGGCGGCGGGTGGGGGGGTGGGGCACCTGGCGCTCCGTGAGTCTGCCCCGTGATCGGGGCCATGTGATTGGCCACACGTGGCCATGGTAGCCGGGGCCGCCCTCACAGCAATTCACTGCAGTTGACTCCGGAGGTGGCGGAGCAGGGGGGAGGGGTGGGGTGCTTGTCGTGCACATCTTCCATGTTTGCTTCGGAAGCCGTCTGCAGGTATCAAGATTGTGTGCACCGATCTCTGAATGGCGCCGAAGACAGGCAAAAAACAGGTGTGTTGTGCATGTGTGTGCGATTTTCTGTGCACCATTTTGGGGATTTGCACGAGAAGAAGGGATTTGCATGCAACGTTACTTGCACCGTTCTCTGAATGGCGCCGAAGACAGGCAAAAAACAGGTGTGTTGTGCATGTGTGTGCGATTTCCTTGCACCATTTTAGGGATTTGGACTAGAGGAAGTGATTTGCACGCAACGTTACTTGCACCCATCTCTGAATGGCGCTGAAGACAGGCAAAAAACAGGTGTGTTGTGCATGTGTGTGCGCTTTCTCTGCACCATTTTAGGGATTTGCACTAGAGGAAGTGATTTGGACGCAACGTTACTTGCGCCGATCTCTCAATGGCGCCGAAGACAGGCAAAAAACACGTGTGTTGTGCATGTGTGTGCGATTTCCTTGCACCATTTTAGTGATTTGCACTAGAGGAAGTGATGTGCACGCAACGTTACGTGCACCGATCTCTGAATGGCGCTGAAGACAGGCAAAAAACAGGTGTGTTGTGCATGTGTGTGCGATTTCCCTGCACGGTTTTAGGGATTTGCTCTAGAGCCAGTGATTTGGACGCAACGTTACTTGCACTGATCACTGAATGGCACTTAAGACAGGCACAAAACAGGTGTGTTGTTCATGTGTGTCCCATTTCTCAGCACCATTTTAGGGATTTGGACGCAGCCAAAAGACCACCATGGCATCCACTCTATGATGGCGGAGAAACACCAGATCGTGAGGTACCTTAGTTGGTGGTTGTATTAGACTCTCATACTGAGGGTGCCAGGTTCAATTCCCTGTGTGTGCAATCTTTTTTGCTTCGCTTTTTTGGTCTTTTTTATGTCTGCATGTTACCCCCAAAATTGTGTTTGGCTTTTTTTTTTTTGGTCCCGTCTATGTCCGCATGTTACCCACAGTGGTTAACCTCCAACTGCCATCAGTTACCCACCAACCGCCATCGGTTACGCACCAACCGCCATCTGTTACACATCAACCGCCATTGTAGGGCGTATTGGACACTCTGAGTTTTTTCTTTCACATGTCTTCCATCGCTTTGCTTCTTATGACCAAATTGCCGGGGATTTTCAATGGAAAATGCCCAGAAACGTGCTCGGATACACCTAAGGCTATACCGAATATGCTTGGGGATCTGCTGAGTGGCCACGGGAAAAATCCCAAGCGATTTCCCGAACGGCCACCGGATAAATCACAAGCGATATCCCAAGCGGCCCCCGGATAAATCCCAAGCGATATCCCGAGCGCCCACCGGATAAATCCCGGGCGTTTTTCTGAGCGGCTAGTGGAGAAATCCCCAGTGAGAGTTGGTGCACCCACAGAAAAAATCGCTCGTGGCGCGTACTAACAAAAAAAAATTGTACAAAGTACCACAAAAAAACATGTGGCGGGCACCTCCGAACAGTTGGGTATGCGGCCGAGGTGCTGCAGTCCGACATTCGCACCACCCCAGCCCAAAACAAGGTGGGTGACATCGGTTTGGGTATACCCCGGCCGCACCGAGGACCTCAAGGAGTGGGTTCCTAAGGTAGAGGTCAGCAAAGGTTAACGGTCAACCCCACTTTCCACTATGGTATTTGAGTGCTTTTGGGCAAGGGAAATCCGTACTTTCAATCGCAAATTCACAGCAATGCAACATCCCATGTCTCTTGGGCCATTCCATTATGGTATTGTACAAAGTACCACAAAAAACATGTGGCGGGCACCTCCGAACAGTTGGGTATGCGGCCGAGGTGGTGCAGTCCGACATTCGCACCACCCGAGCCCAAAACAAGGTGGGTGACATCGGTTTGGGTATACCCCGGCCACACCGAGGGCCTCAAGGAGTGGGTTCCTAAGGTAGAGGTCAGCAAGAGTTAACGGTCAACCCCACTTTCCACTATGGTATTTGAGTGCTTTTGGGCAAGGGAAATCCGTACTTTCAATCGCAAATTCACAGCAATGCAACATCCCATGTCTCTTGGGCCATTCCATTATGGTATTGTACAAAGTACCACTAAAAACATGTGGCGGGCACCTCCGAACAGTTGGGTATGCGGCCGAGGTGCTGCAGTCCGACATTCGCACCACCCCAGCCCAAAACAAGGTGGGTGACATCGGTTTGGGTATACCCCGGCCGCACCGAGGACCTCAAGGAGTGGGTTCCTAAGGTAGAGGTCAGCAAGAGTTAACGGCCAACCCCACTTTCCACTATGGTATTTGAGTGCTTTTGGTCAAAGGAAATCCGTACTTTCAATCGCAAATTCACACTAATGTAACATCCCTTTCGTTCGCAAATTCGCAAATTCGCAAAATGTGAGCATTGCAATAATAATAATTGCAAAATTGTACAAAATACCACAAAAAACATGTGTCGGGCACCTCCGAACAGTTGCATACCAATAGGCACCTTCATCGAACGCGGCCGGCACTTAAGGGGCTCTCCGTTCAAGAAAATATCCGTGAAGAACAATAATGGTGATGCACAGTGCTCGTTGGGCAGGGCATGTGGAGGGAGGAGGGATGTTAAGGGTGGGGGTTATGTAGCAAAAGATCTGTCAAACAAAGGAATGATGGTGGGTTGGGCACATTGGGAAATGCATTTGGTGGGGTGTTCAATGGGTTGGGTCTCACTTGACCTTTCTGAAAACGCCTACCGATTGGGTAAGGCACGTGGGCAAAAATTCCTGGGGAGGATCCCGAGCGGCCCCCGGATGAATCCCAAGCGATATCCCGAGCGGCCACAGAATATATCCGGAGCGTTTTTTTTTCGGGTCGGGATTTATCCTGAGCATTTTGGCAGCGATGGTTCCGAATCCCGGCGCGTATACCCGGGTATTTTCGCTAAATCCTGTGGGAAATGGGTAGGGATTGGGACATAAGAAGCAAAGCGATTTGCGACATGTGTTAATACGGCACCTCCTCGCCAGAAATACCAAGTTCGTGGTGGTGGTGCAGTGAGGAGAGGTGGGCCGCTTGCGGATGGTGCCAGTATATACCCGGGCTGGGGGCGACAGGCTCGGCGGGAGAGCGCTGGTCGACCGACATCGTCACGGCTTCCGCCCTGCCGGTGGTTGTCATGGGGGCCTTCAACAAGGACGCCCTAACGGACCCATAGCTCAACGGGGTGATTAAGGAGTGGGGATATCAAGTTCAGTCGCCCTGGTGGGCGTGGACGTGGCGGGGCGCAGCAGCGCGTGCAAGGCAACACTCCATGATCGACTTTTTACTGGTCCCAGATGGCCTACCTGTGCGGGAACGTCGGCTAGCGGGTCGTATGCTGGTGCGCACCGACCACCGGTTGGTGGTGGTGGAGGTCTCCTTGGGGGGTGCACGCCTTTCTCGGCTGGGGGCCTTGCTTGGCCGGCCCAGGTAGCCCACCGGTAGGTGCCAGAGCACCAATTGGAACATTTTGCAAGAGACCATGAGATGTAGTCTTCTATAGGGGAACCTCATCCGCTAACCGCTTAACGCTAACATTCACTTGCTCATGCCTAAATGTACTACCGCACCCTCTTCCTACCCAGTGACGCCATGTTCAAATTTGTGGACACCATGTGCCCGGAGTTCGCTTTGGGGGCTAAAGGCATGGAACGTAACGAACAAGATGTCTACAAATCACATCACGTCCTCCACGTCACGTCGCCGAACAAAAAAAGCAGCGCAAGGTTAGACGGCATGTTTTGGGCACACCCTGCTTGCTTCGTGACACCACTGCACACAACCTAAGGCCAGAAAGGCCGCATGTTAGTGCACAACCTCTAGAGTACCTGATCAGCAAAGGCGGTACCCATTCGCAACTATCAGTTAATACTCAGCCAACTGTGAGCACGCACGGCACTCCATGTCAATTTACCACAGCGACACCCTGGAGGGCCGAAAATTCTGACGACGGTATCATTGTCAGAGCACGCGAGGATAAAGTGGGCAACCCGTCGCATGCTCCACACTACATCGATGTGTGTTGCTACCGGAAAGACCCCTCCGTGGCGGCAATACCGCCGCAATATAAATCCACGACGATTGCCAACATTCCTTGCTACACCAACGAGCAACAACCCCAGGGCAGAGACCTTTTCTCGGTCGGAAGCCACTAGGCAGCCGGGATCGCGGGGTACACATATGCAAGAAACATCGTCACAAACGGACCGCTTCTTATCATAGGGCACGCCATTGGACCGCAGCACTCTTACAGGGACAAGATAGTAGAAGCAACCATCGGCAAGGCCATCGCCCTCGATGGTGTCGGCAGCCCGTCAAAAACAACAACGTGACGCAATGCGCCACCAGGCTACCACACAAAGAGGACTCCCATATGGACATGGCCTTACGGGTTAGTGCTAACACGTCACACAAACGTGTTTCCGTGGAATGGATTGCCAGCCACCGAGACGAATCCGAAGCCACCAATGCGGTAGAGTGAGAACATATCCGTCGCAACAACGTGGTGGACATCCTTGCCAAAATGGTAACACGTCTGTTGCTACTTGACTATGAACCTCGGGGACCCAGCGATATAGCCATATGGGGAGGACCCACGGCCACACTTGCCCGCACGTGGATAAAGCAATGCCTACGCACGGTAGTCTTCCCGGGTGCTTACTTGACCTCGGGGCTCCCGATCCACGGCACACGGCGAACACCAAGGGTTAAGTGGTTGCGGGGACATATACAATGGCACAGCACCCGCCCTCCCTTGCATACCACCTCCCCAAAGGGCTCCCTATGTCCACTACACCATGGCACCGCCGTATACCGGCATCTCAGCCAATACATGAAGTAGTGGGTGGCGCTCCGAAGCATGTGGCAGAACACATGGGAAATTTGGCACGACATAAGGGAGTCATGGTGGACCAATGCCACACCCACGCACCTGCATCATGCTTCCGGTCAATGCACACCATAAACCATCCAGGACTTCGTGTCCAAGCGGCGGCGTCCGGATTTCCGTGTGCACGTGGCAAGGCCCCAATATCATGTTCTGCACGGCATCTACAAACTTACCGGCTAGCGAACGATGCAACCCCGGGACCCCTAGCCCCTCTTACAGTGAGCATGTCACTATCCGCCTAGAACACAAAGCCTCGACGAGGACAAGTGCGCCCCAATCCCACAGATTGCGCCCTACGTGATCGAGTGGGATAGGCCGCAAAGGACCATTGCCCGAACCCGAGAACGCCACGATCCAACACGCATGACACCCACTAGGGGGCACAAAGCACATGGCACACGCTAGACCGTACCATAGTCACACGTGGAGTGTACGGTACTTGAACTGCTTCCGCCAACACCCAATATCGGAGCTACATGCCCTGCAAGGAACCGGATACCTCGCTGCGTTGTGGTCCTCGTACCGGTGCATCAACCTCGATGACCGGGCATGTTCCTCACACCACGACCACACGTTACAACTTGTCGCCCTCCATGATGGCATGCTCCGCCACCTACGACACCTTTTGGGCTGGCTCTTCCCCCTAGAGGTACACCTCATCGGTCCTCGTTACAAGATGGAACACTTATCCATCAGTTATTGGCTTTTGTAGGTGGACCATGTAACGAGGGATGTGGTCACGCCACCTCCCAAGCGACAATGTCAGCAATAGCCCACATTGCGGGGTGCACGGTGTCCTTCGCTGGCCCCCGGCCGCCATGAGCGACCATAGACACGCTTTTTGGCCATTGACGTGTTGTGGCGGATCTCGCCGGGCACCGTCACATAACGCCATATTCGCACACCCACTACTTTCCTCCGTACCGTCACATACCCTTTTTGTCAACCCATGAATGAACACGCGGTCGACTATGGCACTGCGCCTATCGATGTGTGCCAATATTGCTACCTAAATTGGCACGTGTAGCAGCAACTAATGGAAGTGGAGGCGGAACTATTTGCGGCGTGGCTCTCACCGTACCCCACGCCTCCCTTGTCCCCTAACTAGTTGCACCACCCATCCGAAAGGACGCTCGTCGCTAGGCTACCGTCAATGGCGGTGGGGTCATCGCCTAGGTCCAAGCAGGGGGATCACTCCTATTGCGCACAAGACGCAACTCCCGCACCTACGTGACTCCTCGCCTCCTCGTCTGCGCCACTGAAGCACCGCAAACTAGACTTCAGACATATGTGCCTAGGCTCACTGGTGACCAACATGGATCATAACGCCACTGACAACGCCGCCCACCTCGGAGCACCCTACAATTTCGTGACTGTATTGGATAACTTAGCGCCACCGTTCACGATTGTGGAATGCCTATCAACACCAAACACTACGACGGTCTACATGTCCGAATTATTCTCAATGCTAGAACGGGTTTTCGTCGCCCAGCACCTTGTGCACCACACATGTGCACCGCGTCACGGTGAGGGGGTATTTTCGTGCCGCAGTGGGATACCGTCCTCCTAGTCAGGACAAGTGCAACAGTGTGCCCCATCGGTGCAACGGGGGGGTGCCCCACCAGCCTATCCGTGGAGCCCGTCACACATCCTCATCGCCATCTCGTTCTCTTTATTGAGGGCAAGCACGCGGTCCATGCGCCCCACTCCCTACTGTTTATCACTACACCGTCCGTCCATCATCTCCGGGCTGTCTTTTCATGTCCGCCCGGATGCCCGGCGGTCACCTACCGCGGCCGTACGTACACGTCCACGATCCCGTCCGCTCCGCCGGCGGCGTGGTCAGTGCTGGCTTTGGTGGTGTTGCATGGCGACGAGGGCCGCTCGGTGCGGATATTACAACACGCGGTGGACCAGGGGTACCCCACCAAGGGCAGTGCTCCCATCCGGGTCGGTTTGTTGGGCCGTAGAAGGAGCAGCGATACCTGCCTTGGTTCTTCAACTAGTCACATTACAGGCAGCGGGTGGGTGGAGTGTACTCATACTACTTGCAGCCAGGACACTTCCAATGGTTAGCTTTCTCCATTGCCATTCACAAGCCATCCTTGACGAGGGGCGGCTGGGCGAGGTAATTGTTTAGTAGGCGACGTTGCAAGGTACTATGGCACAAAGGCAACAACCTTCTCTTTGCATGCATGTATAGGGAGGCCGTGCAGTGCCACGTCAAATTCCAATGGAGGGGAGTTTGTAACAAACATGTTGTGCACGAGAGCGGTTGACACACGCCGGCAAGCCCCTGTCAAACCGTACCGCTGATGTCCCCTCTAGCAGCAGTGACACACACACAGCCGTGGCCCTGGTCGTCAGTGGGGCAAAGGCTCCGCAGCCGCATGCACCGCCACAGGGACCTTGGGCATGCCTGTGCGACAAGGTGAACTACCCCACCAGGAGGGTATGCAATTTGCGGGGATGTGGACGTGATCGGCCGGCGCCCGCCACCAACATTGCCTTCTCCATCAACCCATTCAACAAGACTACCCCTACCTCTATCATCGACGATCTCACCGGCATGTCCAATTCTCCCACACGACCAGTCTGCCCGTGTCGACAGTGCCCAACCCGCTAGCTCCTACACTCGCCGTGCCCTTCCCCCTTTCAAGAGTGGTGCTTCACGCGACTGCTACCTCTTGACACCGAAAGACGCAAGGCACTCCCCCGACATGCCTAGCTCGCACACCACGGGGGCCCCTGCCATGCACAACGCCTGCAATGGGTGGTGCTGGTTTCATGCGGGGCCTGCCCGCCCAAGCAGCTGCCATTGGGCCCCAAGTGCCTGCCTCACAAGTCCATACCCCCTCTGAGTGGGAAGCCTAGGCCCAAGCAACGGGAAGGAAGGACATCCGACAACCTATGCCCGGGCAATGTGCATACGCAATGAAACGGGCCCGCTCTTGCGCGCCGGCCAAGAACCATATCACACCATACCTGGCTGAAGTGAGCTGCAACCAGTGTGCAGCAGTACCTGGACATGTGCGGTGGTTGCACCAAGAGTTTGGCAGCTAAGGTGGCAGCCGCTTAGTAGTAGCTACTTGCTGCAGCTGCACTGGGCTGCAACATCCCCCATAGCCCCTCCATTGGTGACGGGGTGGGGGTTGGCTATGTGTAATAGCACCAAGACGGCTGCGGCAAGGGCGGCATGTTTGTGACGGCTGTAGTTTCGCTGCACAAAAGCTACAACACCGGGGTGCAGCAACCTCATATTGCCTGCATGGGTAACAAGGCAGGGTTGGCTGTGTCCAAGAGCACAAAAGGGGAATGTTTGCCCGGTGAGGGCCCGGGCGCTACTTTTCTATTACCTATCCCGACTTCAGCCCCAAATTTACCCTCCCATGGAGAAGCCCCCCAAGTAGACCACATTGCACTGCACACCTTCCCTACAAAGCACGTTGCAAAATAAAGTAGGATCTGTGATTTCAACCACTCCAACTGTCATTTGTAGTGCAATTAACAAACAACATTGGTCCCACAAGTGTGCGTGTCAATACATTCATTACAATAGTGCTCCTTACACTCATCACAAACTGCGACGGTGGAGCGCCTTTGGCAACACAAAACACACACTTCCGCCTACCCCCTAAAAGGCCATTAGAGGGGCACAGGTCCAAAAAGATGCCCGGCGCGCTAACGTTCCCCCAAAGGCGGCTGCAGGAGCAACGGCATGTTACAAACAACCGTGGTGCCGTTGCACAATAGCTTCAGCACCCTCATAGCCCCTCTATTTGTAACGGGGCAAGGGTTGGCTATGTGCAATAGGGTTAGGGTTAGAGAAGCATTGTCCCTCCATTGGTAAAAGGGTAGGGGTTGGTTCTGTGCAGTAGCACCAAAACAACTGCAGCAATAGCAACATGTGAGAGACTGTTGTAGTGTTGCTGCACAACATTTGCAGCACCAGGGTGCAACACCCCCATAGCCCCTCGACGCGTGACGGGGCGGGCGTAGGCTGCAGAGCTGCAGCCATTGGGCAGCAGCGCCTGCACGTCTACAGCAGATGCAGCATGAGTGTACCGGTTCTAGTGCTGCTGCGGAGCAGCGGGAATAGCTGTAGTGGCACCGGAGTATAACACCCCCATAGGTCCTCGATTAGTAGCAAGGCTAGGTTGGCGGTGTGCAAGAGCACCAAAATGGGTACAACAACAAATACACGTGAGGAACAGCTGTAGTGCCGCCGAACGGCACCTACAGTTGCGCGGTGCAGCACCCTCATAGCCCCTCCATTTGTAACAGGGTGGGGGTTGGCTATGGGCAAGAGCACCAAGACAACTGCAGCAACAACAACGTGTGAGGGAAATTGTAGTGCCGTTGCACAGCAGCAGCAAGCAGTAGCACCGGGGTGCAGCACCCTCATAGTCCCTGAATTGGTACAAGGGTAGGGGTTGGTTGTGTGCAATAGCACCAAGACAGCTGCAGCAATAGCGACATGTGAGAGACAATTGTAGTGCCGTTGCACAATAGCTACAGCACCGGGGTGCAACACCCCCATAGCCCCTCAATTGGAAATTGGGCGGGGGTAGGTTGCAATGAGCTACAACCAGTGTGTAGTGTGCAGCAGCATCCGCATGCCTACAGCAGCTGCGGCATGAGTGTAACAGTTCCGTTGCTACCGCTGAGCAGCAGCAGCAAGTACAGCGCCAATGGGGTACAACACCCCTCGATTGGTAGCGAGGCGGGGGTTGGTTGTGTGCAATAACAGCAAGACGGGTGCAGCAGCGGCGACATGTGAGAGACAGTTGTAGTGCCGCAGCACAGCGGCTAGAACTAGGGGCAACAGCCCCCCGTAGACCCTCGATTGGTAACGGAGCGGGGGTGGCTACAGTAACCTGCAGCTAGTGCGCATCAGCAACAAAACCGCAGCTGCTGCTGCACCAGCACAAGTGCGGCAAGTGGCTTGCTGCTCACGTGGTGGGCTGTTGCTGCCTCGCGGTGGGCTTGTGCCTCCTTGCGGTGGGCTTCTCATGGTGGGCTTGTCCCTCCTTGCGGTGGACTTGTGCTACCACGCGGAGGGTTTTGCCTCCTTGCGGTGGGCTTATGCCTCCTAGCAGTGGGCTTTGCCCTGCGGCTGCAGCTTTTGTGCAGTTCCGTTCCTACTGCACCTTGGCGTGGCTCTGCCTGTTTTTGCCGCTAAGGTGGTGGCACAAGCCGACCGCGAGGTGGCACAAGGCAACCGCTAGGTGGCACCACGCTACGCGTCAAGGCGCAGAGCACGGCTAGCGCCTACTGGAGCACACGAAACACGCAGAGCACTGGACGGCAGCTCACACACAAATCACTCTGTGGGGCGGATCTGTAAGACCTCTTGGGTGTATGCCGGGGGCCGCTCTCCACTAGCAAGGCATGAGGTGTCCGAATGGATACCAATAGCGTACGGCCAACATGTACGTGGACATGAACCAATACCTACCCACCTAGAAGTTCCCAAATACCCAGTCACCGATCGGCCTTAGAGTAAGTCAAGCGCCAAGCACATCCCTAACTTTGATAGTGGATGCAGCTGTAGTAGCAACCGTGGCTGAAAATATAAGCACAAGATGTGAAATGTGCATCTGTGAGCCAAAACTCCAATTATTTCGCGCCGGACACATATGAGAACGACAGGTCCCACTGTGACCTGCGATAACTGATCTGCAGAATGAGTGGCATCTGATCGATGGGGGGCTAGGCCCAGGCAGCTATCCCCCAACCAACCTGCTTCCAGTTCGTCTTCAAAGAGCGATTGAGAGGGAAGCTTTTGCACGACAACCGAGCCCACAAACCTTTTCATACGGATTGGTGAGGGCCATGAGAAATGAAGTTTGGGTGAGGAGAAGCATCCCAATTCGCCATAGAAGGCTCCTGGTCGAGCTCCCCATCAAGGCGTGGGTGGCAAGTAAGAGTAATGTTGCAAAGAGCCCGCAAAATTCCTGGGGGGCCCATGCCTCATGAGATGATCCTGCCCCTTTGGGCCTGTTCCCACCCAGATGTACATGCACAAACGGCGTGTTTGCCCTGCACACACCCTGTGCACAAGCGGCAGCGGTACTGGTCGCGGAGTTCAAAGTTGGGGGACTGGTCAACGTGAGCGGTTTGTATACCTCAGCTTCGCCAGTTTGAGGCGAGAACCACCTCAAATCGGGCTTCAATTGAGGCCCTTTGCTGTAAACTTATCAGTTGTCGTCTGCGCGCAGGGGGCACACAGCGCAGACACTCCCTCAGGGTACACTTTGAAACCACATCCTCCAGCGCTGTCCCTGGCATTTATCCCCCAATTGACTTATGCTTAAAGATGCCAAATTGACCATCAGAATTGCATGCTTCTCACCGTTCCCAACAGGTTTCAAATCAAAGTGGACTGCCACACCCAATCATGTAAGATGTTCAAAACAGAGTTTGCAGAAATGAAGCAATGAAAGTCCACACTAATATGATCAAAGGGTACATTTTGATGGTTGCGCAGACATTACTTCCTTTTGCCCCCGTCGCACCTAATCCTAGAAAATGGATGAGCTGCAAGGCTTGCAAAGTTTAGAGGCTGTGCTGCCAAGCTGCATGTCCCGCCATGGCACATTGAGCCAATGGGCAACTGGTGACCACCCTGGTAAATTTGGTGTAGGTCAGCATCATACCCAGGGCTGTCCAGTCCATTACACAAGCTCAGCATTCTATGATACATATGATACAGGAGGTTGCATCACCTCCAAACCTTGACGTCCAATGTACCTTCAAGGACACCCATGGTC
The DNA here is from genome assembly GCA_964036045.1 of Eutreptiella sp. 'Long Island Sound 2002'. Classification (NCBI taxonomy): domain Eukaryota; phylum Euglenozoa; class Euglenophyceae; order Eutreptiales; family Eutreptiaceae; genus Eutreptiella; species Eutreptiella sp. 'Long Island Sound 2002'. Next base: position 56,906,449 of record OZ038383.1, on the reverse strand, counting down.
GGGCAAGAAAAATGCCTTCACAGAGCACAATCCAACAACATACCAGCTATGTGTCAATGCAGCCGAGTCCAAAACATACACACACCCTCCCCTATTACAGTGCCCTTGCAATATTTGGGGGAAACAGCGTGCATATACTGGGCAAACGAGGAGTAATTGCTTTATCAGAATGTGGGTGCAACAAAAAAGGTTGATTACACACACATGGAGGGCACATGGCATTTGTAGTAACCCCCTTATCAGCCCACCTGAAACCAGAGACCACCAGCATCACAAGACAAAGAAATCAGCATCATGATTTGCACCAAAGCTCTTTAGGTAGCCGGTGACCAAAAGACAAGCGATTTGTGCTGGGGGTCCTTTTAAAACGTCACATCACGAGAAAGATCTTTCGCTGGGAAAGTCAGGGGGTGAACTGGGCAGGGGGCGTGGGGCGGACCCGTTCAGCTGCGACACATCAACTATCGGTCAAAGAGGTGGGAGGGGCAGGCCAGGGTCCCGACGTACGAACCTCAAAACGATTGCGACGTTGACTTCCTTTTCGGGAACAGGTGACATCAAGCATTTCGCAAAATGTAATGGCAAATGGGCTGAGGAGCCATAAATTTCATGGAAGAACAGGAAGGTAACGTTCTTGGACGGCTTCATCATCGAGCATCGCTTGGACAACTACGTGGGATGCTAGAAGGCGCCTGGAAAGAGTTTCGTAATACTTGATCTTTCTATTGGGACCACAATGTGATTCTGTGGTGTAGCGGCCATGTGTTGTGCATGAATGGTTGGGTCAATACAGCAGGGAATAGCTAACGCCCTGACACCCCAACTGACCATGGTCCTTAAATCATCTCCCCTCCACCCCCTTTGTTCACTGCATAGTTCCAAGCGGAGACGCTTGCAGTCTAGTTCCAGGCGAAATCAGATCACTTCACAGTCAGGTCATGCAGACAACGTGCCAACGTAACCTAAAATGGGTTCGACAAGGATTGGGTGCTGCCTTGTACAGTATGGCATCCTTCTCGTTTGCTGCTTTGCATTGTGCACGGTGGGAAGCATACCCATACAGCCCAGCCTGTTGCTGCTCTTTGCACAAGCTCCAGCCTACGCCACTGCAGACACTCTGCAAGGGCCTGCCGATAATTTACAAAGCCTGTCAACGCTTTTCCTGCTCAGAAGAGGGCGAAAAAAGCCCCTTTCGATCTTGTCACATTGTCAGGTTTCGGTAGAAGCCTTGGGACTAAATCAAGAAGGAAAACAGCTTGCAGACCAGATAACTTCCTGCTGCAGATTGGTCACTGGGATCCACTGCAGACAACACCATTACACACCATTACTGAATGGGGGTGAGAAACCAAACCCATGGGCTACAGATGCAGTATTCGATGGCGATCCTTGTCGAGAATGCATTCACCATGCAGGCACGTTGTGCACATGGTGCTTCGGTGTTTGAGCAGTTGTCACATCTATAGCAGGCGGCCTTGCACTCAAAATGGGCACCTTCTGAGCGCACAGGAAAACATTGAAAAAGATAGCTGGTTGTCTTCTTTCGGAAGACACGGGACAAAATCTTCACTTGTATTTGTGTTGCAGTTGATGCCAACAGCTTGAGCAGCATCAAATGCAACAAGACATTCCGGGTCAAAAAGATTCCTAAAAGATGGACCCTCCACACATAAATTTTGCAGCGCCACAGACTGATGTAGCGTGTGGACGGAAAGAAGCAGCTGAATACCGTGGCAGACTGTGTCTTTTGGGGGCTGTTCAGCCGCCTCTTTCAACAATATGGAGACAGACCGCAGTTGGGGGTGATGAATAGCACGTGGTGGTCAAATAATGGCAATTGGCCAGTAAATGGCAACGACTGGCGGTTACCCATCAATGCAGCGGCAGTGACCTGTTGAGGCTTGACCACCAGTGACAAACTTTTGGCAATGAGGCCGCGGCGGGCTACGGCCTGCGGGCGGTTAACCCCATTCACTTGGTGGCAACAGATTCTGCGGGTGACTCGTTTTCAAAACTGCTCAGAAGCTGTCCCGAAAAAGTGTTCTGGCGGCGTGATCATCAGCCTCAACCAGACCAACCGGCAGGAGTTTGTGGGTCCAAGGCAGGACCTTCAGGGGAAATTCGGCACATCAGGACAATGCCTCCACATGTGCTTGGGTAGGGGGGCCTGGGGACACAGCTTCAGATGAAAGCCCGTCCATTACATACGAAAGGACCGTGGCGAGGTGCATGTACACTGCATGCACCGCACTTCCTGACCCACCACAAAAGGCACAAGAGGAGGTACAGCCGCAAAGCTTCCTCACCCCCACCGACATGAGAAGGTGTGGCGAACAGGGGCTGCAGGGCCGACCCGAACCCTCGACCTAGGCAGCGCATGGGTTTTGGGGCTGCTGAGACATCCATGTGCAGCACCAGCCTGAGGTCAGATGAGGTTGGCTGTTGCTGTTGCATGCATGATTGATGGATGCATGAGTGCACAGCGCTCTAAACAAGGGACTGGGGGGCACCAGCTGTCGCTTGAAGACGTACAATTACTAAATGACACAATGAGCAGTGCAGACGCTTGAAGCGCTTGGTGCAGTCGTCCAGGGCATGCTCAAGGGGCTGTTCGGCTGTGGTGAGAGAGGCTGTCCACAGCATGCTTGCAGTACATATTGTGTGTGTTTTCTGGTGGGGGAGGGGGGGGCAGCCCAAATTGTCCAATTCACAAACCTCAAACCTGTGCCCTGGTTGACGTCCATGTGGTTGTCCTCTGTGAGCTGGAGTTTGGACAACGTCAACCATAAACGATGCCGATTAGGTCTGAGTGACTTTTCGCCGACCTTGAATGACCTGACCTAAAGAACCCCCATACTCCGGATCTGAGGGCTGTGAAGAGGCATGTCCGAAACTTTTTACTATTGCAGGGGTGGCGTGGATTGTTTGGTGTTGTTTGCAGAAGAATTGAGGTCGTTACGTGTCACCCCCTGTGCCCCCCCGAAGCCCCTAAGACCAACATGCCCCAAATTGAAATGTGTTGCCGCCGCCCCCTCTCCCTTCTTCACCACAACCACTGAGTAGCATTGAGGAGCGGATGCCCCTGCGCAATTTGTGTCCCTGCACCCTTGATGCCCCCCCCTGTGTCCCTATGCCACTGTGCCTGTGTGCTCCAGGGCACCCTAGGGTCCGCATGTTGGTGTGCATGTATGCCCTTGCACCCCTGCACGTGGGGCGGTTCAGTTCAGTTCCGGACCCTGCACCCTGTGGCATGGGCAGGGGAGTCCCAGGGGGATGAAATTTGAGGGCATTTTTGAATTCTCCAGCAGACGCACAACTGAGCCAGCAAAGGCACCCCAGCAAGCAACAGTGTAAGACACAGGGCAACATCGACAACTGTAATTTAATGCATGGTTTTCATCCAATTGTTTGCATGTGTCCTTCCTCCGCTCCTGCGTCCTCAGGGTCCCCATAGCGGGGAGAGATCCATATGGCAACATAACCCCAGGCCAAGGTGTTGGGGGGAAATGAAAGATTTGAATCATTCAAATTCGAGCATTTTCGGTAGACGCACGTTGGGTGGAACCAATTTTCTGGCCCTTTCACAAATAGCCAAACAAAAATTCTATTGCCTTTGGCAGTGCACCTCGAAGAGAGGTTGACAGTCAGCCAATCAGTCCCTTAGCCAGGCCAGCAGTCAGTCAGACAGAAACACGCAGTTTGGGTTTTTGTCAGTGGCAGACGCGGGCACAAGCAGTGGGGAGACCCTTCAACTCGGAGCAAGCAGTCGGGTGAATATGGCGCCGTCGCCACCAACAGTCGACCGACCGGGATTCGAACCACCGATCGAAAATTATGCATCAGCTGCGTTACCATTCGACCGGCGACTGTGTGACAGCAATCTGCGTCCCTACTGTTTGGCGCCTTCTGAGCGAAAACTTTTGCCCCCCCCCCCACCCCCCCCCCCCTCAAAAAAGTGATATCCAGTTTTAGGGGATAGAGGCCTCAGAATCAAAAAATCTATTGGGGGATGGTCTTAATGGGGAAAATAATGATTTTACAAGGGGTTGGACATCCAATATCATGCCTTGGGGTATGCTACGCGAATGACCCCCAAAAAGGGGGGGTATACGACGCCCGCGCCTGCACTTGATCTAACAACCTCTCTTCGAGGTGATTTCTAGGCACCGTTGGCACCCAAATTGGCTGTTCCCTATTGCTACAAATTTGTGTGCGTTCGGGGTCCAGAGGGGGAGGGGGGGTCCGGCTCGACACGCAAGCGCCTCCCATGCACGCCTGTCTCCTCTCTCTGCCCCTGTGCCCCTGCACCCTATGTTCTACTGTGGTGCCATTACGTCCCTGTGCCCTGCATCCAAAAGCAAGTCCCATAGCACTAGTCCCAAGATCCTTATTTCCAGATCCCAGAGCCATCCCCTCGAGTGCCCCCGCTTGGTCATCTGCCTCACCACGCTTCATCAGGAGATATGCTGCTCTGGCACATTGTGCCGTACCGCTGTGCAGTTCCCTCCAGGATAGGCTCAACCACTGTTACCATGCAACCATGGCTGATGGACACATGAGTGCACGGTGCTCTAAACGAGGAATGGGGAAGGGAAGGAGAAAGCTGTCACGGGAAGACATGCCAGTGCAGGATGAAGCAAATAGCAGTGCGGAAGGCGGCTAAAGCGCTTGGCGGCGGAAATCATCGAATACTATCCATCAACAAAGCAGTGGGGAGGCAGTGGGAAAAGGCTCGTTTCACAGGTACTTACAGTCCCGTTGGGATACAACCCATCTTCGGGTGTGGGCCTCATACAGTATCTTCGACGTGCACCAGCCCCCTCCCAGCCTGCCCCCCCCCCCCCCCCGGGCCTGCCATACGCCCGTTTGGATCAGCCCCCGACAAGGGGACACAGGGCAACCCGGCGCCTCAGGCCAGACCACAGGGGGAGGGCGGCGGCGGGGGGTAACTCAAGTGAGCCAAGTGAAGGTGTAGGTGGATCCCTTGGTAGATTGATTTTGTTTAACACCACCACCAAGAGCTACTGAATTGTAACCATTCAAAGGCACATAACTGCAAAAAGGGGTGGGAATGAGTGACAATGCAAATTGGTGTGAGAAACGAAACACACTTTCAGAGCGAGAACCGACTGCTTGTCTTGCTCTTCACAGGTGGGGGGGGGGGGGGGGGGTGCTTGCAGGGTGACACGCATGTCAGTCCACCTGTTTCTGCAGCGTGTCAACTTCTGTGAGCCCCTTTCTGCGTGCCAAACCTCGACCCCTTAGTGCGCCACAAAGCGCAAACGCCCATGCCGGGTATGTGTACAGCCACAGAACAGCGCACTTCAGCAACCCTTTGCCTCGTCAGCTCTTCCCAGTCCCCATCGTCGTGCTGCTCGACAGTAGGCCCTTTGCAAACTAGCAGAAGTGACTCACACCCTTCGGTTGATGTTTGCGTGGACGAGGGCGTGGGGCAGTGTGTGGACCGGAGAGACCTCCAGAAGCAGCACAGAAGTCAGCCCGCCCCCCCCCGCCCGCTCCTGTGGAAGCCCTGAGCCCCCACCCTTGCCCTTGCCCAGGCGCCCCCTGACTTGGCAGGGAGGCCTGGTGCGCCAGAGGACTGCACAGGCAACCCCCAAAAGTGCACAACAAATTATCATCTTTCCGCACGTCTAAACATCGGGGGCAAAGTAATTAGATACCACGTGAATGCGGAACAAGCAGTATCATCAAAGCCAGGGGGGGGGGGGTAGTTTTGTACCGTCCTTCACGCGCCGTTATGCAGCTGCTGTACCTCTGGACAATGAAAGTGCTGTGGGGTCCCTCGTCTCCCATGCAGATGCTGCGGGAGGAGGAGGAAAGAAACAAAGGATCTCCAGGGCATTGGCAGGGGGCAGGCCACAACAATCAAATCAGCGCTGGGGAACAACGTCAGGTTCCCATGGCCCAGGCACAGCCCACCACTGCCACAGAGCATCTGGGTGTCTGTGAGGCTAAGGGAACTGTGCCAGTCCGTCTATATGTCTTGTCCGCGTGGTACTGGGGCGGACTTGCAGAGAGGAGCACGTGGTCTTACCTTGGCCAACGAGCCTTGGCCAGCGGTGGGCTGCCTGTGGACGGGTGTGCGCGTACGTAAGGGATCAACCCCGCACAGTGCTGCGTGCCAAACCACACCAAACATACCCCTGAGGGTGCAGCGAAGAAATGGGACTGCACAATTGCACGGTGCCACAAGCGTGAACAACGTCTGGTGTTGTTTGGACAAGGCGTTCTTTGCGCTATAGCGGGGGAGCATTCAGGGTCAGGGACTCGACCAGGGGCTTGAACCAGACATGAGTTATGCAAGATTGAAGCATTACACCCACGGTCTGGTCAATCCGAGCAACAGGGCCTCTTCCTTCTGTCGCACCGCACGCGGCGCGCTGGTGCTGACGTGTGCGATTCATGAGAAATTACGCCCGGCATGTCGTGGTCCAGGCTACAGGGGATGTGACCTGCAACACATGACTATGCGATCTCCAAAGATTCTAGGGCTAATCTTGGCCCTCAGGCGGCTGGATACCCCTGCCGACATGCTGCCACTGGTACAAAATGCCTGTTGGGTGAACTGCCTCTCGCCTGCAACGGTCCAACTCAGTCACCTCTCTGGGCCCAGCAAGCTTTTGGACGATAGGCCAGCCAGCCACACTTCCGGTGCACGCAGCATGGAACCACGTTACATCGCGAAGAGCTTGCGCCGTGTCGTCTCCGCCCCGGGTACCTTCGCCCCCGTGAGTGGCATATGATCCAAGGCGGGCACGCGTGCACCTCCGTTTGTTGCCAAGTGAAGACCGAAGAGGTCCGGCTGTGGAGTGGCGCTGATATTGCGGGGTGGGGCCGGGGCCGGGCTGGCTGCCGGGTGATACATCAGCGGCTCCGGCATCCGCTTGAAGAAGTCACTGGCGAGTGCCTGGTCCGGGGAGATGCGGTCGGCCGGGTCCAGGGCGAGGAGCTTGGTGAGCAGCCCCATGCAGAGGGGGCTCGGGTCCATGCCTGCCACCACTGGGGGACTGCGCAGCGGGCCCATGCCCTGCAGGGCCGCGTAAAGGCCCGTCCCACTGCCGGTCCGAAAGGCGAGGTAACAGGGGAGTTCCGTGCAGCCGGGCCAGTTTGACTCGTTAGGGCTGCCCAGGATTGCGCAGATCTTGGACAGCACTGCCATCTCGTTTTCGCCAGGGAAGAGTGGCTGCCCCATCATGAGTTCCGCGAGCACGCAGCCGGCGGCCCAGACGTCCACGTGGTGGACGTTCAGGCCGGTCTTGAGACCGAAGAGCATCTCCTGCACGTGGGCGCATGGTTGACGCGTACGTACTTCATATTCAACAGACAATTGGTTGGGAATGTGAGCAAGTGAGCTAATGCAAGCACTCATTCCATTTCTTGGGACAATATCAAAGACTCAGACCCGTGCGTCATGGAAATGCCGCCATGGATCGCCTGTGGGCCATCGATGGAATTGTGGCAAGCCCTCAGCGCCTGACGCATGCCGACTTGTTACGAATTGGACCTCAGCTCTGTAGGGGTCTGGGGGTTGTATACTCACACAAAAAAGACATATGGTCCGTAGTGGGGTAATCCTGGCCCATTGGCCCAGGCATACGCTGCAGGGGTGGAACGTGACTGGGGGACCAGGCTCTGCAAGAGGACAGCCCTGTGCTCACTTCCACAGAGAGGTCCATTGTTCAACAATTTCTCGGAGGGAGCAAATGCACAGGAGGTTCAAAGACAGCAAAAGCATTTGATAGAATCTGCACATCAGGTTTGGCATTCTTCATTGATTTGTGGCAGTGCGCTGTCTTTATGGTTTGGTGGAGGAGGGCAACCCCCTGCCCCACCATCAATATGACGTTCACCACAAAGAAATAGATGCCACCATCATGAATAACCCGTCGCTGGGGGGAGGGGGGAGGGGGAAAATGGTTTGCACTATCAATTGCAAAGAGCACACCGGTGGCTGGTATAGTACAGTGCCCTCTCGCCGGAACTGGATTGGCTCCCCAACTTCAGTTTTCATGGCGACACCAAGGTCTGATATCTTGAGGCACGTCACACGGCGGTCATCATCAATGGTAGCAAGCAGATTGGAGGGCTTGATGTCCCGATGAATGATCCCGCATGCATGCACGTGGCTGAGTCCCTGCAGCAGTTGCTGCATGCAGAACTGAGCTTGGCCCTGACAGGAACGACGAATGGAGGTGCCACCAGGGGTAGCAGCAAGGCCATGCACACGAACAGAAGCAAGGCGGATCATGCTCCAAATCCTGCCTGCCCCTTGTTCAAGCATGTCCAGCAAAAGGCCTGTAGTAGGCACAGGCTCCGGCGCCCGGTGCTTGGGCAATACCACACACCTCGTGAAACACTTGTCGTACAGAAAGCAACACATTAGAGGCAAATGGTGGACTTTTCATTGCACCAGCCCAGGCTGCTACATGGCCCTCATTGCCTCCGATACACACAAGTGACGGCCTTAGAAGCAGAGATTGATGGACTGTGGTTGTGGGATGGGTTACAATGCCCTGTTCGGAAAAACAAAAAAGAGGGAAGCAGACAGCGTTTGTTTATGCACCGGACCCTGCATGGACAAAGTGAGTAACAAGGGCAGTATCTCCTGTGCAGTGGTGTTTGAGGGCTGTCAACAGCACGGCAGGCCTTGATACCACCTGCAGGTGAGTCAGTGCCCTTTGGGTTGGGCAGAGATGGGCACTGTGACCATGGGACCTTGACTACCTTAAACGCGGTGTCCCGTGACCGAACTCATGCGTAAGCAAAAGGGATGGCCTCCCCAAGACACACACCCGTTGCAAGGTGCTGCCCCAACTAGCGGCCCATCCACACCATTGCTTAGCCACTGCAGAGGGGGGGGGGGGTTAGCATGATGCCTGGATGGATTGCTGCCAGAACCTGGCAGTGCTTATTGGCCTCTGGCCACTTACTTGTGTCCCTTACCCTCTGTAGGTGGCAGTGCCCATCAGCCTCTCATCTCCGAGTGCCCTTGCTCTCACCTCACAGTCTGGCTATCCTCACCTGCTTACACCCCTCTCTTTTCCCTTCGTAGGTGCACAGGGGGGGGGGTCATTTGTATTTGTGGCCTTGGCTGACCTACTGACCAGCAATATGCGCAATGCCACAAACTCAAAGCAACATTCAGTACTGGCGTAGTGGTGTTTGTGGTTAGGCAGACCTTTAATGGAACATTCTGTTTGGACTCCAGAACTTGAGTGAATACTTCATGGCCCCTCTCTGAGTGCTTAGCAAGATGTGCACCCACTGAACCCCTCAGCCCCCTTTAATGCTAGCCCCAGTGCTGTGGGCGTACATGCATCTTCATTAAATGTCACTTGTGTGCCTTAAACTTCTCGTTTTGATACACCATGCCCAACTGCTCATTGTAGTACTTAGAGCTAATCCTTCTCCCTTCTAGAGCAGGATTTCACCCATTGAATTTGAGAACCCCATGTCACACACTTCTGATGCCTCTGTTGATGAGTGCACACTAAAGAAGCTGAAGCATGGGTTGAGCAAAGGTGTGATCTTTTGGTTGCCCTTTTTTTTTTGCATTTAGTTTGCATCTTTTTTCACCTTTTTCACCTTTTTCGATTTTCCATTTGATCCCAACCCCCCTTACCCAAAGGACACACTTCCCATGATCAACTGGTGGTAAGAAACGTAGGACCCAGAAATGACCTAACCTAAGCCAAATTGCTTTGGCACCCGGATAGGCCTCTTTCTACAATGGGGCGGCTTGTGAGCTGTAAGGGAGTTTGTGCCTGGTCTCTGGGTTTGAGGCTGTTTGTGGACCGCATTCAACCCCCTTCCAGCAGGAGTGCTGTTGTCTTTACCGCCAAGACCTGAGCGCAACCAAACAAGGAAAGCAGGAAACACCTGATAGTGTGAGGAAAGCTGAACATACTAAAGGGGTCAACTCTCCAACGCACCTGCCCTGTGGCTGTGTTGACCATTTGAAATCCACAGTGTATTTTGCAGTAGACACCTGGGGGGCAACTCTCCAGCGTTACCCTGTTCCTGCAACATTTTTGAGAAATGATGCGTCAAAGTGGATACGCCCCGCCTTACTATGGCTGTGTCAATGCCCACCCATAGGCCCTAAACCCAACCCATCTCCAAACTCCAAGTGGGACCCACTGCACGCAAAGGTCTGTCCTCACCACATCATCAGTGTGTGCCCAGAGGCAGACTGTGTTCTTTGTCGCAATTGCTTTTTAACCCCCTTCAAACCCTCCCCACCATCATTCTGATTCGCCGGCGGGTGCAAAAGTGGGGGCATGTGGTCAAGTACTAGTACATTTTGCTTGTGTTTGAGCCAAGGGAGAGGAAATATGCATGATAGGTAAGTGCAGATGAGCTATGGCTTGAGATCTTGAATTCGGCCTGCTATGTGACCTTTGTTGCAAGCGAGGGAGCAGGAGGTTGATGCGGTACAGTTAGCTCTCGATGTGGTATGGTTGTGTTGCTAGGGTTATGTGTGCCTAGTACCCCAGGCCTGGCAGCAGCACAGGGGAATCCTACACCAAGGCTGCCATGGGAACTCTGGGTGAAGTAGCCTATCATCCCCGTCAGCAGTGCATGTCCAAGATTGCACCCAAAAGGGGGTGCACCGAAAGGGGCCTGTGGTGACAGAGCAACCGCCATGAAAGCCCTGGTGGCAGTCCTTGACTGCTCAAGAGGGAGCACAGGTGGTGCTATGCAGGCAGGGGTGTTTCGCTAAAGCTCAGGGCACAACTGAGTGCGTGGAGTGCACTTTGTTCGCTAGGACAACCCTGGGTTGTGCTAAGCACTCCCTGCCCAGAGGAAAGCTGAGGCAGCAAAGCCATATGTGCAGATGTCAGAATATCCAATCACTTGCAAGCACCAATAGCTGGACCTAATTGCAACATAGGAGTTCCAAGTCATTTTCAAGAATAAGTAAAGACAAATAGACTACAACGTTGGTCATAGCATGTGGTGGTAGCTCCCCCAAGCAACATGAATATGCCAGATTCCTATGTGTGCTCTGCCTCTTGCTTCGTGGCCTCCTTTTTGGCTTTTTGGCTCGTTGTTGGCTTATTGCTTTTTTTTTTTTCAAGAAAGCTGTCATTGTTGATACGGCAATTTGCACCAATATGGTTCTCCATGAAGCTCTTTGATATGCCACAGGGTTGCCACATACCAAACACCACATAATTGGTTAGTCAAACCCAAACCCAAGTGCGGCTCCAATGGTTCCATTTGAAAACTGTGCAATGCCAAAAACCATTGCCATGATACAGTAAATAATGGGCTGCAGCTCAAGCTGATGAAGCAAAAAATGCAAGGGAAATGTGGGCAAAATGCAAATTGCATAATTATCCTCCCTTTAATTTGCGTGACCAAAAAAAATGAATGCCTTGCCCTGCCTGGTCCATACCCCAACAGAGGCAGCAATTCAGTTGTGTGGCTCTGCTGCTCGTGATAAGACCCAGTTGTGGTGAGGATGCTTTGCTGTTGCTGATGTTATGGTCCCCACCTTGACCCTGCAAGCCAGAAGGAATTTGCCAAGAGAGGAAATGGGCTGCTCCTCTGGGTGTCAGCCAGCGTCGGATTCATGGCCAAGCACCAGTCACAATGCTTGTGGTGTCGTGGTGGTAAATGATTCATGCCCTCCCCAAAGCAACAGCCACATTGTTGTCATGTAGTTACACACATTGTGTGCAGCATTCTTCAGACCACACCAAATTTCTGAATAGCATGACTGAGAAATCTATGATGCCTCAAGCATACTCACATTGTGCCATCAGGCGGCCACACAGATTGTCATGACAGCCCGTGGCAGTGGCTGGTGCTTGGGGGGGGGGGGGGGAGCACAAGTAAGATGGCATGCCCCGAGTGGGGGGTCAGGGCCCCTTGGCACATGCGGGCACAGGCACGCAAACCTCCAACAGGGGAGTGCGCATGTTGCGCAGCAGACTGCCCAAATCGTTGTCAACATACTCCAACACTACGTACATGTGGCCCTTCTCCTCAAAAGCATTGACAAAGCGCACCACGTTCTCGTGTGATGTGATGCTCTGCAAGACCTTAATCTCGCGCGCCACATTGCTGGAGCTGACCTTCTTGATGGCAACACACTCCCCAGAGGTCTGACACTGGGCCTTGTACACCGTGGAGTGGCCCCCAGTGCCGACCTTGACCAGGTTTGTGTAATCGCTCAACGCCATGCTATTTGTTAAAGAAAATCAGCTGAGTCAAGAGCCAGGGCGCTGCGCACGTGGGGGTTGCGCCGTTGTAGCCCACAGGCTGCGGCTTGGGCAGTGGTTCTGTCATGCACTTGGCTGGCACTGCGACCGTCATTGCAAGAAGGTTGGTCATCCGGAATTCAGTGCGGGTACCTGCAGCGAGGAACTCCATTGCCCAGTAGTAGCTTCAGCCTCAAACCTACCTGGCCTCATCAAGCCGAAAGGGCCCCAACTCAGCACGGTTTTTGTTGGCATTCATTCTGTGAAGCAACTTGTTTCTGATCCCACTCAAACCAGAATTCGAGAAATGTAAGAAAAAAGGCGAAAGAAGCACAAAAGAAATGCAAAGGAGATGCGAGGGGGAAAATGCGATCAGTGGTCATCGCGTGCGCACTGTTTGCTCCATGGTGCACCATTAATAGCAATTTTCTGTTGCAAGTTTGGGCACCAATCAACCGAGTGTTGCCTCAACCCACCTTTCAACCATTAAATGATTGATTGTTGAAGCCACAATCCAAAATGCACGCTGCCAGGGGTGTAGCAAGAGGTGCAACTATGGCATGACTGAAGCAAGCATACGTTTCCCTTTACAAATTTTTGAAAACGGCTTGGAACCACTGTGTTGCTGTCCGTACTATTTCCTACAAAGCAGGTAGGGTGAGCAAGAACCCATATTTTGGAGGAGGTAGGGGTAGATGCGAAATATTTGCATTTGTTGATCGCTTCCTGGTCCAACACGTTCTTTGCTTGTCGCACAGATGTCAAGATAATCTGCTTTGACACGACCAGATAGCCAAAACACTGTGGTTGATGCCGATTTTGTTGACCTATCTTCAACAAAAATGCAACAAATACAAAAAAAGAACGCCCTGGGGTGCATAGTATGTTGTATGCATGTTGTAGAAATCATGGCATTCAGAGAGTACAGTGACCGGTGCACAAGAGGGAGATCACATGCTATCCCAGCAGGCTCACTAGCTGCCCCTGTGCAGTCGCAGGCTACCCATTTGCAGTCCTATGCAGCCCTAGTGCAGCCCCATACTGGCCCCGTGCAATTTGTACCTGCCCCTATGCAGCCCCATGCAACCCTTGCTGTCACATGCCGCCACTGTGCAGTCGCATACTGCCCTATGCCAGCCTGTATTGCCCTGTCAGCTGTTCAAACATAGGCCACAAGACGCACTGTGCTAGCAAGGTAGAGAGCCAAATGGGTGCCCACACCTTTGTGGACACCCGGACACCCAGAACCGTGTTTTACCAAAAAAAAAAAAACACCGGTTTTCTATGCTTTTTCTCCTTGGAAATGTTGTTTTTTCATCACACTATGAGTTATAATGCATTTTTCAAAGCAATTTTCTGGTTTTGGATGGTGTCACTCAAAAGCTCAACCAATCCCAACAAAAATAAACAGAAAAAAGGCATTACCATGCATGGGGCATCTCCCACCTTCCCTCCCTCCTCTCAGTATTGCACCTTTCTCACTTACGGTTCATTGCACAAGCATTTTTTGGTAGAGAAAAAATGGACGTAGGCTTTTTTCCTGCAACTCTCTACCCCCCATAGCAGTGGGCGGAAAAAGGACCCCCGGCCAGAAAGTTTTTCATGCCCGGTTGGTGTGCCTGCGGGATATTCGGCGGAACACGTTGGATTCTTGGGGTGCTGCCAAGGGAGGATGGTCTCGGAACCCCCCCCCCCCTCCTTGGGGGTTTGTACTCCTACACCTTATGATGGCACCAAAGCACTTTGAACACAAACCCCGCACCTTCAATGGGGGTACTTACGAGGATGTTGCGTGCTGGGTTGGTGTTCCCCAAATTTGGGGTGTTTTCAGAAGCCTCGTTTTGGCCAAGAACCCCCCTAGGAACCCCCCTTTGTGGCTAGGAAGGCGGGTTCGTAGGGGGGGGGGATTCCTAGGGAGGAACCTCCCCTTCCTAGACACCTCCTATGACCCTTCGTGCAACGGACCCCCCTTCCTAGACCCTTCCTGTCCACACACAAAAGCATGTAAAGCCATCTTGTGGGGCCTGAATCACATTGTCTCACCATATCCCTTGAGCTACCGGGTACGGGGTGCACACCGGTACCCTCAAAAACACAGAGCAGAGCAGAGGATGCTGCAAAACAATACCGCTTTCCCTGACATCCCTAACACGCTTTGCACAAAGAACGGCATGTATGCACTGTTTTTTTTTCATAAATGTGCGTCAGTCTTGGAGACACCCACATCGACAATATGCATCAACAACAATGGTGCACGCACAGCAAAAGTATGGTACACTGCCCCCCCCCCCCCCCCTGGTCGCAACCTCTCTTACTTTTCTTCATCCTGTGTTAGAAGGGGCTGCCCTTGGGCGGGTGGGAATAGGCGGGCCTGGGCACAAACCAGCAGCGCTACCTGGTTGGCGCAAACTGCTAGTCCCGTTCTTCTTGGGTCTTTTGCCGTTTTGTCTTCGGCTGCTCCCGTGTGACAAGGAACACGGGGAACACGGGGGAACAAAAAGGTGCAAAATGTGTGTGCAAGCGTTCTTCCGGCGGCATCCAAGGACTGCACAACTCACTCCCCTTTGTATGCCCAATGGAGGCATGATGCGGTGGGTGATGGCGCACAATACTATGTGCGTCAATAGCTCGCCAAAAACCAATCATGCAATGCGATCCCGGTTCCGCAGTCAAGGGCGGCCTGCATCCTTCGTGGAGCAACGTGGAGAAGATAACCCATAGACAACCCCTCTCAATTGGCATACCCAAGGGTGAGGGAAGGCGCGAGCAGACATGGCAATGAACTTTGCACATACATCCTGATCGGGAATGTCCATCGAGACCGCCCACAACACTGATAGGGCAACACCACCTGTGGGTAGTGAGGCTACAAGGAACTTGCGATGAGGAAATTGCCGCAAAAGGTATGATGTTGTCGATGCACACATGCATCACCACGTACAAGCTCTTCCCCACCATTGCTTCTCCTTCGTGTTCACGTGGTTCACAATGGCAATCAGGCACCGCACCGCACCGCCCATAGCCGGATGTCCTCCTCCCCTTCGGATGCAAGGACATGTCCTCCAGCTTCCCCCACACCATATTGCGGTCCAGCGGGTCGTCCATTTGGCTAGCACTTGGGCAGTTGCGATTGAAGATGCGGCGTCCGCAATCCCCAATGCTTCTTTGTGGGCGTCCTCTCCCTCATGTGGTGTGCAATAGTTGCGTTGCAACAGGTGGAAAGGCGGTTGGAGTTGGTGTTCAAGCCTTAGGGGTAGTCAGCCGCGAGCTCGAAGAGTAGGTCATGGGGCGCAATGAAGAGCGGGGTAGAAGTGATGGGGAGGGCCAGTAGCCCATTGGCCCCATAGGCAATTGGCACATGGTGTGCATACTCTGGCATATGAAGAGTACTTCCCCCGAGCGGCCATTTGGTCACATGTACCTTGTCATTCCGTGCGCCCATGACACATGAAAAAATGAATTTAGCACCCTCAAAATAAGGGGGCGGATTGTGAAAAAACTAGGAGATTGGTTCCATTCACCATTTCCTGTGTGTGGCAATTTACAAAATTTGAGGTACTCGATTGTCTACTCAAGGTATTAGAGAAATATTCTTGCCGTATACTTTGCAGCATACGGCCGCATACTCGGAGTATACGGGGTCTTTGCACCATTGAACGTTGCCACCATTGTCATCAACCCCCCCTCCCCCTCAATCTTCCCATGAGTATCCCAAGCCAAAAACAATGTGCATAACAAAAGACACCACCTCTGGAGGTGTGCTCCACTGTGGGACACCACCCGGTGCACCCAAACAAGAAAACTCCACCATAGTGGCTTCCTCGCATTGGTGCATTGTGCAACCATGCATACATAACATTGGCGCATATACATGGGGATAGGTCCCACATGCCGCCCGACCTTTTGCATGCAGTAGCCTTCCTGCCACATCAGGTGAAGTACAGCACTTGTTTTGAGCCACCTATTCCTTTCCTACCTAACCATATGGGTACAATAGGTTGCCATAATCTGCAGCAACAGCGCATGCAACTCACAGATTTCAAAGAATATATGGGACTCATCAATGTCCAAAGTGTGTTCCTTCTCTTTGGAGGGAGCATGCATCACTCTCTCTGCAACTAACATGTGCTTGGCCTTTTGTTGGGGGTTGCTAATGAAATGGGACACACCCTTCAGGGCCCGTACCCCATGTATGTGCACTATCCTGTAGGCGCTTCCCAATACCCACCCTTGCACCACAATGTGCCACATCGCCTACATTGCGAACGGGGGGGATGCAAGAAAGGAGAGAACCAATGCGACGAAAAAATGGTAAATCCGGTATTCCAACCAAAGTGGCTATAAACCTCTCATATTTGAGGTTGCAATTCCAACATTTGCCCACGATCCCAACATCATGACTTTCCAATCCCAACTTTTGAAACACAATAACCTCTTTGGAATTCCCCCAATCTCAATGCCCCCCTCGTCTTCAAGATTCTTGACTTGGTCATTCAATTTCCCCATGGCATCCATCCTCCACTGTGCCTCACCACAACGCAAATGGTAGACAGCGAAAAAGGGTCCCGCGGATGTCTATGACTAGGCATCCTTTGGGAGGTAATGCACTGTACCACTTGCGTGGTGGACCGATGGAACCACCTTCAAAAATGTGCATGGCCAGTGCATTTGCAAAGCAAATCAGCTCCCTTTGCCGTTCATTGCCACCGCACAAGCGTGCACATTGGAAATCCTTGCCATCTCGCCTACAGGTTCCCATAGGCCCGAATTGCACATCCTGCACTTGGTCACCTAACATGTGCACCTTGCGGAAGGCAATCCCTTGGCACAAGGCTGCAAGGGCAGCGTTGGAAGGTGGGTCTCATGGTTTTGGGGGCAAGCCACGTAGCGGGGACTAGGTGGGTTGACTACCTTGACTTTCCTCACAATGGACCTTGCCCAATCCTCATTGGCATCGGACTGTTGGAGTTGCGTCTCCAATTCCTTAGCCTTGAGATGCCACTGAGGGGCACACTTTGCTGCCTCAGACAAATTGGCCTCGGGGTCCTCAACTTTTTGGTGCTTCACCTGGGCCTCATAATGGGCTGCCTTTGGTTCCTGCTTGAGGGCACTATTGGCCTCCCTAAACTGTGTCACCGTAGTCCTGCGGAATTCAGACGCCTCCTTGGAGATATTCGGCGTGGACTTCCCCAAACCAGCAACCACACCACAGCAACATCATTTGGGGTAGGCACATACCATTTGTGGAAGGCACTTAGGGGTCCCCAAAGGCCTCAGATGCACCACAGCGTGCCGCCGCCTCAATGCGGGCAAGATCAAGAATAGATGCAGAAGATGAAGTTGCAGATGCAGAATCATAGGCGATAGAGGGACTGGGAGCCTCCTGTGGAGGGGCGCTGCAGTTGTTGCACTCATACCGAGAGGCTCATCAAGAACCCATTACCCTCCCCTTCCTCTAAGGTGCTTCCCAACCCTTACAACCAACTGTGCTTGGGGGACAACAGTTTGTGCGAGAGGGACATGTTGCCCCCGCAAAGGTTTGGAGCACCATTATGGAGTCCGATATAGCCCATTTCCCCCCGTGGTGCTAAAATTTTTTTTGCACCTTCCCACACCTGTTGGACCATACTACCGCCCCCCAAAAAGCATCAACTGCCTCCTTTTTGAGATGTGCAACCACCCGGACGGGTAGTCCGGGTCATACAATGCACAACCGGCACGTAGATTGAGGCAGTAATAGTAGCCAGTGTCGTTGTCCGTGGTGCATGCGAGGTCAGAGGGGGCGCTGGCAACATCCCACTGCACAACGGGCTTGAGTTCAATGAATTTTTGACTGGAGATCGTTTGCCTTGCAGCAGCACTTGTTGCCACCAATTGTACATGGAGGTCAACCTCCGTTGCACAATCAGTGATGCTCCGCAAGGGCCATGCATTGTACTGGGCCTGTAGAAGAGGAAATGGTACAACACTAAGGGACATGTACTACAAGAGATTGCAACAACTACCACCAGCATACGGCCGTATACCTCCTAGAATACGGCCGCGTACCTGAGAGTTTACGGCCGTATACCTCCAAGTTTACGGCCGCATACTCTGAACTGATGGGTAGGATTACCGCCATACACTGCCGGAATACGCCCGTATACTCAAAGAGCATGGCCGTGTAGGAGGCCCATGGCAACGAGTCGGTGGGAGGTATGCATGCTCTACTCGCAAATATTACATCCGTGATTCAATCCCCCCCCAACAATGGAAACATGTGTGCAGGCCATTAAAGAATCATGCAAAAAAAAACCTGAAAAGGTTGAAGACGAACAATGGACTGCAACACGAACAACCGCTATTACAACAAAAGCCAATGACAATAGGCAAGAACACCACATCCCACCGGCGGCCCTTGGTTTTTTGCACACCAATGAAACACCCAAGCCTACTCATTGCCCTTGGTTTTTCTAAAATGAATTAAATGCTTGCTCGCAAAAAGTACTTCATTGCAGATGCAACCCAACACATACATTTCTTCCTCTTCATTCTTTTTCTCCTCTTCAAGCTCCTTTTCCTCCACATCTACAGCGGCCCTTTCCTTGCCTTTCCTGTACTTGGGCTTGGGCTTTGACTTGGCCTTCTTCTTGGCGAGGACCTTGGAGAAGCACCACTTCCTCCATCCGTACCTCTCTGTCAGTGCAACAAACATGAGGTGGTGTGTGTGCCCAAGAGCAAACCCGTGCATTACCGCAACAAGTGTGGAATCGGAGGATGCCAAAGCCACACCCCGGATCAAATGCGTGCAACCACCAAGGAACTAGGGGGACAAGCAAGAAAAGTCCCATCACAGCTAATTGGGGGCAAGGGGCGTGCATGCATATGCCTTAATATCATGGTGCAAACTCTGTTTTTTTCTTGACCTGTCATTCTTTACTTCACCACAATGAGGGTTGTCACACCCCGAACGGGACATGCCCATTGCAAATGTGTCTAGAGGTGGGGGATAAGGACCTCTTGTGCAAAATAATGCAATGCACCACCAGGATGGCGGGTTGGGGTCCTCCTGGTGTTTGTATCCGCCGGCCTGGTCTGAGCCATCCATTGACCCGCCTATGCTCAACCTTTTTCATTTAGGCTTCAATAACAAAACTTGGTTGGATGGCATACCCGTACTCAAGCAAACCCTTGGGATCGTCATCATGACATTGATCAACGACCTCTTTGAGTACTCGCACCTTTTGGTTTTCTACACCGAAAAGGGGGGTTGTGGTTTAGAGGGACGGGTGCATCCCGGTGCCCTTAACGTGTGGCCCTGCAAATTGCCATGCTAAACCACGGTGATTGGGTGTGAAGGGAATCAAGCAGGGTGTTGTCCTCCCAATGCCCACGATGCACTTCTTGGGCCTTGCACTCCCACTTCCGCCGACCCGCAGCCACACCACATGAAACTTGAATCCGTGGGGAGCCATCCGGCATCTCCCATTCACGCAAATAGGAACTGATAGGCCTCTTTGGCCCCAATTTTTTTTTCACGTGCTCATTGACCAACCTTGCATCACCATCATGCAAGTGCACAACAATTACTTGGCGATCACGGTTGTTGTCAAACATCGACGTGAGGGGGCAACATTAGGTTGGATCACCTTCACCCGGGCATAAGGGGTGTTCAAGATGGACCATGCAGGATTTTCAACTGAGGCCCAAGATAGTGTGTGTGTGCTGTCAGGACCATACACACCTCTTGGCACTACGGCATCGGTCCATGTCTTAAGCAAGGCATGAGTGCCTGCATTAGCCATGGCGCCATAATGGGCGTCTAAGACAATAAGAGCAACATGCATAAAGTGAACTCCCGGACAAAATTGACCATGTTTAGCTCAAATGGGGTGCATTATCTTCGAATGGATGATGTCATGCAAGAAAGAGGGCATAAGAGGCTCAACAATGGGGTCATTCAAGTTAAAAAAAAACCGCATGGTGCAAACAAATACTCCTAGTATATGGCCGTTTACACCAAGAGCCAAAAATGATGGCTTTTCATGCACACAAATCATCATCTTTACCTACGGTTCGCCTGGACTAGTGAAGTAACTTTTGCAATCAAGAACAAAAGGAAAAGCAAAGGCGGAGTAATGGTATACACACTTGTACCACCAAGAGTGTTGCCATCGTGGGTTAGGGTACGTCTTTGGATGCCCCCAAGGTGATCCCAGAACTACTTTCGGGTATCTTGACCATGGGGATACTTTTTTTTGAAAGGGCGAATTGGTCCGATTCGCCTTCCGAAATCTTAACTTCACCTCCACTTCACCTTCCGACTCAAGCTCACTGCAAGCTCACTGCAAGCTTGGTGCAAGCTCATTGGGGTTCGCCGCAAGCTCACTGCAAGCTCACGAAAGGCTCACTAGGTTTGCAGTAGGCAAGAAGTCAAGTATTTTCAGCTCTTTGGTGCCATCCGTCGCAACACTCTTTGCACAATACTTTCCACCATTGCAGCCCTTCCCCTCCCTTCCTGTCTAGCTCGCGTCCAATCCCTACAACGCCTCTTGTACCCTCTTTGTTTCGTCACCGCCTTACTCAATGTGTCCCACCCCTCCTTCCGCAAATTGTCATCCAATGTGTAGTTGTCTACCACACATTGGAGCCCCAACTTGTCATGCAACAAGCTTACCCCTCCACTGTTCCTTAGCATCCTCTTGAGGGTTACATGGCTCCCCTCTAGACTAAAGCAACTTAACCTTGCCAATGTCCCCCACTTTGCCACATCAGCATCAATCCGTATGTGGGTCCACATGGTCTTGCTCCAACCGAGGGCAACGCGCTTGACCCCCATGGTGCGTTGCTCCTTGAGCAGCCCCACTTGTTCATGCCCGCTCTGGAAGTCCCGCTTCCATGCCGCCTTACACATTCACGCAAAGCCCTCCCACCACTCATGGCACACAGCCACCCATTCCAATTCCCCCTCACGGTGTCCGGCTAATTTTCCCCCCACCGTCTGCAACAAGGGCACCCATAGCCTTGCTCTCACAAAATGCAGGGCGGCCCCCAACGCGAGGCGCACATGCCCTTTGGAACTTGCCTTCTGAGCCCCCCATCTTCCGTGGCGCACGGTTGGGGCGGCCTCCCGTGCCCCATGGACAACGCGCTGCACCAATCTTGGGGCTTATGCTCATTTCCCCTTGTGCAGTTGGCACACCCACAGTGCGCGAGAAGGCGGAGTTGCACACTCTCAAGACTCCTTGGGCACCAGCCAAGATATCCTGGAACACTCCCGTGAAACACATTGTCTCCTCCCTTCCGGCGTTGGTGACCTCCGAACTACCAAAGCGTTGGAGGATGGTGTAACGCTTTTTGCTGCAATGGTGGCACACCATCACCCGCGGGCTTTGCTTTGCAAAGCCATCACCCCTGCAAACAACACATGTGCCTTGCCACCCGCCTATAGGAAAAAAAGAGGGGAACACACCCCTCCGTCATCCTTTGGCAGCTCTGCCGATGCCGTAGCTCGCACTTGTCTGTCCATGGAAGTCACATTCAATTTTGCAAGGCAAACACCGTCTTCCACGTCTCGGCACCTTCAAACAACCGCCAACTAGCAAGCTTCGTGATTCCACAACCAAGGGCACCCAGTGCACCATGTACATGTGCACGATTCCACCAATTGGTGCGATCTACACCAATGGTGACCCATGTGTAGTGGTGAGCCCCTGGTTGCAACACACGGGGGGCACGTACCGTCCGCGCCCCAAACAGGAGGTCCACACACGCCCGTAGGTCACACAGGGCACCATGCATGGTGACGTTCCCCTCTGTCACCAAAATACCACAACTTGAAGGCTCACTAAGTTTGTTGAGCCAGGGAACGACATCGGCCCATGATAGCGGTCTAACAAGGTGTGGGAGACGTGCAACCATTTTCTCTCCATTGGGGTCTTGTCGAGGACCCTAATGTGGATAACGTCGGGCAGCGGTGCAGACCCTCTACCCAAACATTACAAAGGACTGCGGTCCGATGAAATCCTCCCTGTGTACCATGCCTCTTTAAGAGGACATGGGACACACGGAGGATTCACGAGCGCCTAGAAGGCCTTTGAAACACTAGCATCGGCGACACCGGCGGGCAACATGATAGACAAAAAGGGCCAAATGAGAAGAGGGAGGATACAAATGTGGGGCAAGAGGGTGAATATATGGGGAGGGCGAAACGTTAGGAAAGGGATAGGGCTCAGACCGTGTGTATCATGTATGCAATTCACCTTGTGAGCTTTCAGTGAGGTTTTAGTGAGCGTAAATGAGCTTTCAGTGTGCTTGCAGTGGGTTTGTAGTGAGAGTTCGTTAGCGAAGGTGAAGTGAAGGCGAAGTGAAGGTGTAGCGACCCATTCGCCTTTTCGGACAAAGCACCCTAGCGATACAACCTTGACCAAACATCCATGTTAACCACCTACAGACACCAAAAAAACATTATCTAGCATGCAACACACACAATGAAGGATCTGCCGGAGGAGAGAGCCAAACGCCCCAAACAGGAAGATCAGGGGCGAGGCCAAGAAGCAAGATGGCGGTCCCCTGGACTGGACCATCCGCAGGGCCGCGGAGCCAACAGGAGCCAACAGCCCGGACTGGATCATCCGGGAGAGATCAAGTCGGCAAGAAGGCGGGCCCCCTGGACTGGAGCATCCGGGGGGCTGCGGACCGAAGATACATGCACAAAGACAACGCAATCCATGACTTCGCCTTTAGTGAGGTTGCAGTGCAAACTTAGTTCACAACTCGAGATATCCACCACCGAACTGTAGGTACATTGCAATAGGTCAACTACAGATATTCCGCAACTCAGCTAAGCATACATTGGGCAATGTACATTGGTGCACATGTGTAAATACCACACAACTCCAGTTCCCTTTTACCCCCTTTTGAACCGTATACGCTAAAGAATTCTTGGTACGCCACGTGATGTTCACCATGCATGGTGAGCCTTGGGCCATCGCCGTCCCACGGCCATTATGAGCAACTAGCAAAGGAATAGATGGGGAGGGTCTCTTCGCCTCATTTGTGGGCATCGAAGAAAAACCATTTCTCTTGGCCACGCCCTCGTACCAACCCTCCTTGTTGAAAGTGGTGGCCTTGGGCTTGGTGGAGCCGAAGCGAAGGCTGGTGGCGGGATGAGCATCCAATCGGTGGCCGGCAATGTAGTAGGTGTGTATTTGGGAATGGTTACCCAGCATGCCGCTGGCCATGGATGCAACAAGGGAGCCATAGTCCCCAAAGGTGGGCCACATGACTGCACGTGGAAGGTGGTGATGTTGGGGTTTCAGCACACCGTTTGTGTCATGAGTTTGAGCAGCACACGGGGTCTCCGTGACGAAGGACGTGGTGATGCGCACGCGACTAATAGGTGTGCCTTGGCGCCAGGTGACATCGCAGTTGATGGCTATGGCCGTGTCGTGGAACGCCTAAACGTCTGGAAGGGAGCAAGCATGTTTGCCGCTCCAATCTCAGTAGGCTTGACCCAACCAAGGGCGTAAGGGTAGTCACAAACGCTGGAAGCAAACACATCTTATGCGCCCAATAAGGGTAAGACGAAAGGGGGTTCTTTGGTAGAAGATGGCGGGGGGTTCCTAGGCCAGAAGGGGTCTGAGGAGGGTGTGAGACGGGCGGTTCCTACCAAGACGGGCTCCGAGAAGGGTCAGGAAAGGGGATCCTAGGCAGTTGCCCGCCCAAACCAAATTGATACCCTTGGTCCACCACCCGCGTAGCGCTACTTCTTGTGCACACGGTCAATTACTTCGGCCCTGCACTATCTCATACTTTGGGGGGGGGGGGGTTCCTGCGGGTACCCTTCCTTGGCAGCACCTCTGGTGGTGGTAAACTTGGCAAGCAACTTGAAGCACCAATTCTCCCACACAAAATTTAGTGCCCACCAACTCACCTCCTCACCCCCATACCTCCCACATGCTGGTACCCGGAACCTCAAAACCTCTACATCCCACATCGCGAATCCCACACTATGTATATGCAGCATAACACCTCCCAAACTATTTGCATCGTGTGTCCCACAACTTCTACGGACCACGTCCATGTTCCCAAAACCTCCGCATCCCACATGCCACATCCCATACTATGTGCATCCCACGCCCCACATCCCAAAACATGCACATCCTGTGTCCCACAAAGCCTACCTGCCACATCCCACAACTTGTCTACAGCACACGTGCCGTAATGTGGAACGGAGGCACACGTTGCGCATGCCGCCACATCGCAGGACCTGGCAGGCAGCATGGGGACTTTCCTCAACGATGCCGCCCTCCCAACCGTCCAGGCCCTTAACCGGGCAGGCGCCCCCACGCTACTCCTGGCAATGCTGCGGATCGCGAACGCCGCGCACCACGGGCTCGTGGACCCCGAAGCCGCCCTCTACGGGATCTAGAAGGGTGTGGCACACCGCCAACCGGACGGGCCGACCCTTGTCCGTGGGCGACACGCTGCGACGGACGGGCGAGGGGTCAGCGGCCTCCCTTTGCAACAGCGCCCCGGCCCTCTTGCACGCCTTACAGGCACGCTACGCGGCGGAAGAGGCCCCGTACCTAAACCAGGTGCGGGCCACGTGCCCGGGGGGTGTGTCCGAACCGGACACGGCACTGCACCTGCACCATTCGCCGGATGAGGACCTAGAACTGGGGGAAATCAGGGTGTTCATGGAAGGCGGATGCGAGGCGCCCACCCGCCCCCAGCGACCAAGCCGGTGTACAATGGAACGTGACCCATTGCCCCGTACGTGGTCGTGTGCGACGCCTCCCCCCGGGAACTTACCCAGCACCCCACCCCCCCGCCGGCCACCCACATGCCGCGCAGCTCGGCCCACACGCTCCTGTCCCCCCCACTCTCCAGGTTGGCATAGAGACGGATACTTGGCTAACCGGGTACCCCCGCTCACAGGATCCGGCTCCGCACAAGTCAGTTCAAAGGGGATTGAACCCATGCAAGGTGCTGTGGCCCAACCCAATAGCTTTTGCCCACATACAACCGCAATGTGCTCGCACTACATACATCTGGTTAAGCACACTGGATCTCTTGTGGATGGCGCCCAAGCGAAGCGCGGTGTGGGAGGGTTGGGCGAGGTCGGGTGTGCCCTAGTAGGGGTGCAGCGCCACGTGCCCAAGCGGAAGCACCATGGACTTCAGCGCCGCTGGTCCCTAGTTCGAACCCCCCACTCTCCCGGAAGAGGGGCGCCCACCACAGAGGACAAACCCTGTGGCAGGAGCACCCGGGCACCACCCTGCTCCTCCTCATCGTCGCAACACGCGGGGGAGCAAACCAGGTCCTTGGGGCCACCCCAGCTCACCTCTACGGGCCGCCGTACGGGGCGGCACCCGTGCCCCCCCCCCCCCCCCCCCTCCCAGGGCCGCCCAGCCAGGGACGAGGTGCACACCTTCTTGCGGAGACGAGACTTCACCGCCATATGCCTTGGGCTACCATCTGTACGTTTCTGGCCAGAGGCACGCTTTTGTAGCCAACGGTGTTGCACCCAAGGTTTTGAAAACGCGTAGAACGCGCACAACACGTACAACACGCGCAGGCCAAGTAACACGCACAGAACGCCGAGCACGCCAAGCACATGCGTGCAGAGGCACGTGAAGAATGGGAATACCGGAACGCGAAGAACTCGCAGAACCCGCAGTAGGTTTTTTTGCACGCGGGCGCACAATGAGGAGGAACCGTGTCCTCATAGTTGGGTATCCCACCAACGCGGATGTCCCCTGAGGATCGCACGGGTCCCATGGGTAGGGATGGCAGAGGCCTCCGCCTCCATGATCGCCTCGTTCAAGCCCCCCACTGCACCACTCTACTCGGCAACCTCGTCCTCCTCCTCATCCTCCTCGTCCTCCACATCCTCCTCGGCCTCCTCAACCTCCTCCATCTCCTCGTCCTCCTCATCCTCCTCATCCTCCCGACCCTCCTCACCCTCTTCATCCTCCTTGTCCTCCTTGTCCTCCTCATCCTCTTCATCCCCCCCGTCCTCTTCATCCTCCTCATGGCCATGCTCCTCAACCTCCTCATACTCTTCGTCCACCTCCATGTCCCGTGTGCCCTCCACACCTCCATAGCCATGTGCCGGCGCAAAGCACAACACGTGGAAGGCCTTTCCACAACCGGGACATTCGTGACCGCTTCTTCCCCTCTTGCAAAAGTGGCACACACGCCGCCGTTGTGTTGCCAGCGGCAGGTGCACCTCCTGTCGCAGAAGGTGGGCAAAGTACCGCCGCCGCAACACTTGCCATTGCTACTTCCACATACTAGTGGTCCCCTTGCAAAGTCCCAATTGCCCGCAAGTTGCGAACGCATTCACAACCGCATACCGGAGCACGAACGCACGCACCGTGTGGGCCCATGTCATGTGGCGGCCAACCTGCCTAATTTGCAGTGCCATTTGGTTCACACCATCGACACCGCGCGACAGTGTGCGGTACGCCGCCACCACGGGGTGCACTTCACGACCGCTTCGGCGGTGAGGTGGTCCCTTTCGGGCAAACCACACATTCCTCAGGATGGTCACAACCCGGGGGAGTTTGTGGCCTACCTTCGGATTCTTGTACACACACAAGGTGTACTTGAAAGCCGCAACAGTGCACACCGCCGTCTGCCCCTCGTGCACCTGCTCCCCGGCCCACATCACGCCGTACGTGGACATGTTCTTCATCATGAGGAATGCCCCCTTGCTTGCGGCCAATTCCTTTGCCAGTCCGTCGGGCCCCAAAAGGAATCGGCACATAGCACCGTCCCCTCGTGTAGCAATGATGGCCACAACTTCATGATGTTCTTGGCATCAAAGTTTCCTGCCGCGGTGCTGTAGCGGCGTAGCGTGCCCCATGCACCGGTGTACAAGTACATGTTCACCACATACCCCCATGTTGCATCCGCTGGGCAGTACAACTTGATCCCGGTCGGGTGCGGTTTCCGGGCAATGAACATTTTCAAGGGGCCTGCTAGGGGCCCCTTGTGGGGTACCGCGGACTCATCGCCACAAGCCCGGTCCCCCATGCACCGCGTCCCCGCCCATTGGCCATTGCAGTCTTCCAGTAGCGAGACCACATCGGTACGTAGCAACCGTTGCATCAAGTAATATTGGCGGCGCGTCGGCATATTGGCCATGTAGGGATTGTATAATAGCCCCTTGCGGTCCCAAACCCTGTCCACTTGCATGGCTGGCATAGAGACGAATAGTTGGCTAACCGGGTACCCCCGCTCACAAGATCCGGCTCCGCACAAATCAGTTCCAAGGGGTCGGACTCTGTCAAAGTGCTGTGGCCCATGCCAACAGCATGCGCACACATACAAGAGCACAGTACATTCTCCACATACAGCAGGTTAGGCACACTTGATCTCTTATGGATGGAGCCCAAGCGAAGCGCGGCGTGGGAGGGTAGGGCGAGCTCGGGTATCCCTCCTCCAGGCGCTGGTTTGTTTGTTTGTCGTGCCGGCTTTGTGGCTGGTGCGTCCTAGTAAGGGTGCAGCGCCATGTGCCTCAACCGAAGCACCCTGGACGCGAGCGCCGCTGGCCCCAGGTTCGAACCCCACTGTCCGGCCCGCCGGAGCAGCGGCTCGGGCAAAGGCAAGCAACGGGTGAAGTGGCAGCCTTCCATCGTGCGAGGGCGGTGGTGGGGCGCACTGCTGCAGGTGGCTGGGCTCATTTTCTTTCTTTTCCTATGTGGCCGTGCACCCGTGTTCTTTCGCTACCCGTCAGGGGAAAACCGTGGTGTGGTTAAAGAAAGCAAAAGCGGGAGGGGCCCCAGTCCCCGGTCGGGCGAGGCCGGTGGGGGGGAGCACTGCTACACGCCGGGTTCGAACCGGCGATCTATGCGACGACAGCCGACGTTGGTAACCACTCTGCCACACTGCCTCCCTTATCACGTAGTGCAGTACGAAGTCCCAGCAACAGGTATCATCCCATGCTCTCTATCTCCTTCTCTCTGGCACTCCTCCCACTGCGTCCCTCTCTCTCTCGCGCCCTCTCCCTCGCATAAAGGGGTGTTCGGGATGTTCGGTGAACCTCTATCCCCCCCGGGTTTCGAACCCACCTCCACAATAGAGAAGAGGTGTGGTGTACCCACTGTGTTATGACGAGCTGTTACCTGCACTCTGGTCGTAGCACGCGGTACATCAACGGTGCATCGCCTCATGCGTCGCCCTTGCGCCGCTTGGGACTCAGCACCAGAAACCAGGCCAGGAACGCCTCGTATTCATCTATTGGGGGCTCGTCCCCTGAATCCGATGACTGCCCGTATTCCCCCCCTCCCTCCTCATCCTCTGATATTGTTATCACAGACAGGCCCTGTGGGGACTCCCCTCGCACATCAAGCGGCCCCGCCTCCTCGCCCTCCAACACAAACGACGCCTCGGACAGCAGCCACGATGTGGCCTGCGGTAGGGGGGTCATCTCTCTCCCCCCCCTCCCCATGTCGTCTGAATCCGCCACTTCTGGGGGATTCAAGCGTTGGCGTTTTTGCAACGGTCGTAGATTGTACTCGTGCAATAACCTGCCCTCCTCTGCCTGCCTATCTGCACCCTCATTACCCTCTATGGAGACGTGGGATGGGACCCAGAAAAACTTATATTGCCTGGACGAATCCCTGGCCAGCCCCAGTATCTGTACCCACTGATTAGTTGGCTAGCTCCAGTACATTGGCGCATGGCAAACAGGACTGCGCGCACCTCTGCCCTGCCATTGGTCTGTATCTCCTGGGGTCCAGGGGGCACTGTCCACCTGCATGGGCCACACCATCCCCAATAGAATAAGAAATGCATTGTACCTTGGTACTAAGGGTACAAGATCCGGCCTTCCGTGGTCGCGTAGGGCTTGGCACTGTAGATTCTCTATGGGGGGCATGATGTGGTCCCACACCTCGTCCTCACTATATCCGATGAGCCAGGACCCCAAAGGTCGCATTCCGTACTAGATATCCGCCGCACAGTCCTCCCGTAGAAGCCTATGGTCGTACACAGGCCGTTGAAATTTGGGTGGCATCACAAAATAAGATTGTTGAGAAATAAGACTCTGTAGAACACGCAGGACACCAATAGCAATTCCAGAGGCAACAGCAGAGGCAGCATAACCGAAACGCGCAGAACGCGCAACACACCCAGAACGCGTAACACGACGTCCAGAGGCAGCGGCAGAAGTGGACACGCAGACCGCGTACAACACGAAAACATCACAGGTCATTTTGAAGGTGGGGGCGGGGGTAACAGAAGGTGGGCTGGGCAAAGAATGTGCAAAGGGCCATGGGGAGCAATGGGGGCGGCAACACGAACAATTCAATTGTTGCAGTCTCAAAACGGTGTCCGTGCACCCTACACAACTTTCCACGCAAGGCAACGGCCGCAGCCGCCACCATTCATCCGAACGTCGAAAAAGTATTCACGACGAACTAAAAAAAGGCGTCAAAAAAAACGTGTTCAGCGGTGCCCCAATGGAAGCGCCGACTGCTGATGCCACCACTATGGGGTTGGCTGTGAGTTTGCATGCTGGGCCAGTGACAATGGCCTTGACTGGAAGAAGTGTTGTGAGGTCTGTCGGCCACGAGCCTCATCGGCGTGGGGCCACACATCCCCATGCGCATCCCCAACCACATCCCCATCCGAAAACTGTGTGTTTGAAAACAAGCTGCTTGGGCTGCTTCAACGCAAATCGCCACTATCTCGTCCTTCTCCATCTCCTCTTCCGCCGTTGCGGCTTCCTCCGGGGGCTGTTGTCCCATCTTCGCATCGCTTCGCGCCACACCAGCGCTCTCCCTGTCCAGCAGCTGCACACCTTCCTTCTCCTGTTGCTCCTCTACCGGTTTCTCGGCTTCCTTTGGCTCCTACGCTGGGTCCCCTGGCGGGGGCATCTTTGACTCCTCCCCCGGCACCGTTTTGATCCGGTGCTGCAGAACAGGGAAAACACGTGGCACATGAGAGCCATCTGCACAGGCAGGCGGGCACGCAACAAACCTAACACGCGCAGAGTGCGCAGAGCGCGTAGCACACGTGGGCTACATCCAGAGGCACAACCAGAGGCTACATGCACATCCCTTGGAACACATAGTACTATAAAACGCGTATTTGTGCACCTTCCATGTGGGGGGGTCCCATCTTCGGCTTGCCATGCGGCCCCACGGACTCTGACGGTGGCGGGGGCTGCCCCTTCAGTCCCGGCAGTGGCGGTGGTGGGGGTGCTGGCCGCGGCAGCGGCAGCGCCGGGTGCCGCGATGGAGGATACGTGGGCGGCGGCGGGTACGCGGGGGGCTGGTACTTGTAGGGGTCGGACCCATAAGGAAGGCTCCACGAGCTCCAAGGCATCGGTTGCGGATCTCTCTTCATCGGCTGGTACTAGTACTGCGGCTCATACTCATACTCCGAATACTGCTACAGCCACTCCTCCCAGCTCGTCTGCAGAACATGCAGAGCGCCCAGAACGGCTAAAATATGGGAAGGCACGTCCAAAGGCAGTAACAGAATCGAACGTGCAGAACGCGGAGCACGCGTAGGACGCGCAAGACAGACAAGAGGCGACTCCATAGGCAAGTAAAAAGACGCGCACCACAACGCGCAAAACAAAAATGCACACCCGGTGCCTCTTTGCATCCTTGCCCCTCACGAGCGTCCACGCGCGTATGTCGGGCAGGTCGACCCCTCTAACCTCCATCAGAGTGTAGGCCATCAGGGCAGCCATGCGAACCGTGCGCAATACTTTCTCCTGTACAGACCACGCAAAGCGCGCAACACGGGAAGGCACCCCCAAGGGCAACGGAGAGGTGCATCATCGAGAACGCGTACGAGGCACGGAACGTGGAAAGCGCGCGGCACGCTACGTAGGAGGTGCCAGAGAGGCAACACGGAAATAATGTAGTACACCCGCAGGACGTCAGCGGCCGTGTCGACAATCACCTCCGCACCGAACGCACTCAATTGGCCCGCGCTGCGCCGTGCTCCGAATCCTGCCGCAAGGGGCTCCGCCTTCAATTTCGCCAACGGCAGGCCTCCAACCGAGGGGTCACCAAAATTTGTAGGCCAGCCCGGGGCTCCCACACAACTGGTGCACACGGACACCCTCATGATCAACCCGGTTACGACTTGGCGGGGTGTGCTGCTGCGGTATCGCTCCTCAAACAATTCTCTGGCGGTGGCCGTGCTTTGTGCATTCTGTGTGCCACATCGGAGGATCACCTGGACGCTGTAAGCCCGCACGTCAGTCACCAGAAGTTGCGCCACGCCCCACTCGCGGCGGGCTCGTGCATCCTCGGCCAACCACACTTTGTAGCGATGGCATACTCGTCCGAGCGACACATCGTACTCCCCCTCCGGGGTGCGCTGCATGACGTGCACGTCATTGTCGTAGGCGGCCCCAGCTTGGTACTTCTCGCCTCGGGTTGCTCCTGTGGGCATCTTCCTGTGCGGTTCGCCTTCCACTGCGTGATGAACATGTTTGGGCTTCTCCTCCACTTTCTTCTTGCCCTTGCCTTTGCTCTTCTTCTTGGGTGGACTCTTTCTGTGTGCCTTTTCTTCCCGCTTGTGGGACACTTCCAAGGGACATCCAAGGGACGCCACCTGCCCGGGTTGGGGGGCGGAAACCCGCACGAGGGGGGCCCGTCCAGACGATGCGGTGCATCCCCCCCGGCATTCAGCGGATGCCCGCGCACCACGCCCACCACCACCACCCTCTACCACATTGACCCCTCTGGGGGCACCGCGCGACCCCGCCCCGGAGGGGCCCCCCGCCCCCGTGGCACGGGAGGCCCGGGTGGAGCCGGTAAGGGGGGCTGCCGGAGCCGCGCCCCCTGACCCCGCTGGGGGGTGGGCGAGGGAGTGGGACAGCGTCACCGACCCACTGGGCGGCGAGTCCCTCCCAGTGGTGCTGGAGGTGTTGGGAGGGGTGAACTAGGCCACCACTGTCACCAGCTGCACCCAGCGGAGGAACCGCGCGTTTGACGAGGTGCTCCTCCGCGCGTTTGACGACGTGCTCCCCCGCCAAGACGGGGTGAACCGGGAGGCACCCCCGGCGGATGGGATGGCCCGGGAGGACCACGAAGGGATCCTCCGGGCCATCATCCGTGCCGGATGGCCACACAGGGGGCTGGGGTGGCCGGCTTTTTTGGAGGGGGGGCTAATCCTTAGCGTCACTGACGCGGACGCCAATGTGTAGATGCCCCGGGCCCTGCGCACTGCCCTTAACCATTGGCGGTACCGCCCGAGGCATCCGCCACCGCCGCAGCTCCCGCCCCCGCAGAAGCGGCGGTGCAAATGATGGTGCCGGAGCGGAAACCCTCCCACCACCAGGCGCTGCGCGAGGGGAGGCCACGGCCCCGCCAATTTCCTTCAACAGCTACACAGTGTGTGCTGGCCCCACACCCACACGCCGGCCGGTAGACGAGGGGGGAGGTTGATGCCACCGGTTGACCGGAGGCACCCCCACCACAATGGCGCGGGGCGCGGAACCCTTCTCCCCCCCCCCGCAAGAGCACATCCAGCCGAAGAACGACCGGCCCACCGAGCTCGGCCGAATGCCCCTCCCCCCTGCCCCAACATCCCCACACACACACGCACCAGGGGACACGGGGCGGGGGCTTGCACCTGGCCACCTAGTACCACAGCCCACACGCCGATGATGCACAGTGCGCACCCGTAACGCATGGACACGGCACGGTCACTGGGGCCCTCCTAACCAGCAGCCGCCAACCCGGGCCCACAACCCCTAGTGGCGGAAGTGTTCCACTGGCCGTATGACCCTGGAGTCTCGAACCTCTGACCCTGACCCGCGTGCCGGCGAAGCGCGGGTCGCCCAGAAAAAGCACAGAACAAGCCCGGGGCCAGCAGGGCCGCCGCCCGTCGACAGCCGCCTGACCAGCACCCGCTGCCCGAAGCCCACAACCTCAGGTGGGGGACAGGGAGGGAAGCTGATGCCGCCGGTCGGCCGGATGCGGGCCCATGACCCCCACCTTGCAACGGCACGCGGCGTGGAACCCCCCCCCCCCCGCAGGCCACAACCAGCCGGAGCAGGGCTCGCGCGCGGGACA
This sequence comes from Eutreptiella sp. 'Long Island Sound 2002', assembly GCA_964036045.1. Classification (NCBI taxonomy): domain Eukaryota; phylum Euglenozoa; class Euglenophyceae; order Eutreptiales; family Eutreptiaceae; genus Eutreptiella; species Eutreptiella sp. 'Long Island Sound 2002'. The sequence continues at coordinate 56,873,184 of OZ038383.1, read as the reverse complement.
CCGAGCACGCGCGAAATCCCCCCCCCCCGCCCCGCCCCACCATCCCCACACACACACGCACCGGGGGACTTAGGGCGCGGGCCTGGTCCTTGCCACATACAACCCTGACGGGCGCGCGGGCGGTGCATGGTGAGCCCCACAAAGGCGTGGGCTTAGCAGGGGGTCGCCGGGGCCCTCCTAATTTCATGTCCTTCGTCATCACCGACGCAGGCCCACATCCTATGGTGGCGGGAGTGTCCGGCAAGCCGTAGAACCATCGAGCTTCCAGCCCCTGACTCTAACGCGCGCCGGCGACACGCAGGTCATCCAAGAAAAGCACGGAACCACTAAAAGGTCGCGAGGGCTGCCACCCCTCATACCCACCTAAATAGAAGCCGCCAGCCCCAGCCCAAGACCTCGTGTGGCGGGCATGGGGGGAGGCTTATGCCGCCGCCAGGAAGGATGCGAGCCCGTGACCCCCATTGCAATGGGGCGGGGCGCGGGACGCCCCCTTGAGGGCCACAACCAGCCGGAAGACGGCGGGCACCCGGGACACAGGGCCCCCAAATGCCCCCCCCCCCCCCCCGAGCTGGCTGCCGGAGGAAAAGAGACGAACGTCACTAGAGTTGCTTTGGACGGGGTATGCCACGGGGGACGCAACCAAGCGATATACATTGGAAACAACGCTTCGGCAATACCAGGCGGACATCCAATATGACATTATTTTGGGGACATTAGGACATGTGGAACCTGTATATTAGGCACATGGTACACATGAACAACTTACGACTGCATGAACCATATCTAGACTCATGGCTGCACAATTGGGATTCAACAAGAACCAATGTTGATGCACTGAAGGTGATGCCCGTTAACATGGAAAGGCATGTCGTGCAGCTTAGTGCCGGGAGTCATCTTGCCGAAGGAGATTGTCACACAATGCGAACGGATTCGGCAACGAGAGGCCCAACCATGGCCTCGAGAACCAAGAGGCAAGGTGAGAGAAGTTGGAGAACCATGGGGAAAGAAATGGGGGATGAGGATAACAAAAGGAGGTGAATCATTCTTAGAAAATTCGAGCAAAGGAGTGAAAAAAGAACCCGGATGTCCTCCTCGATACGTGCCGATGGCCAGGAATTCCAAGTGGTGATTGACGCCGGAATAGTACGATGTCACATGGCGCACGGCAGGACGTGGAAAGCCTGCATGTGATCCATATTGTCGCACGGAGTCTGTGCGCAAGGCGGCAAGAGACATACGGGCCAAACAAGATGCAAAGAAGTATCACTTGGGGAACAAGGGGTATATTTGCATATGCGGGCCGTATGAGGAGATGGGAAGCATCGTATAGATGCCGCAAGAGGACAGGGCGCATGCATTGGTCATAGCGCCGAAGTGGCCAACCCCAGCCTTGGTGGGACACGTTGGTGGGGATCCCACAAACGATGTGGATGCTTCTTGAGCTGGATACGGGCTGACGGCTATATCAAGATGCCAATGAACACCAGTTGCCACAACGAAACCGGAGGACAGTTCCGCGATTGGTGGACCCCCGTGGGCAATCAGAGTTGGAGAACGCACCCATACCACACGTGATATTGAAAATTATGGAGGGGCAGGAGGGAGAGCGGCCAAAAGGTGACTGGGATGCCATAAAGGAGAACAAGTCACAAGTGCAGAAAGTGACAAAAGAACAACGCGGCGAACCACGCTGCGGTGCGCGAACGGGCGGACCATGCATGGCGCGGTTTCCGCAAGCTAACGGACTACGAAGAGGTGGAGGAAAGTATTGCGCCACAGGCTAAAGTACAAGGCAATAAGCTTGACGCGGAGTTCAAGAATACCGTGTTATCGGCAAATGTGGAGATGGACAAGGAGGAAGCCTAATTTTGGTGCGTGGAGGGGATCGTGTGGGATGGGCGCAGCTTTTCTTCAAGAAAGATCACGAAGCCAAAGTGCAGAAAGGGTTTCGCATGGTGGGAGCCAGTGAGGCGCCCCCCCAGGAGTTGATTGATGATTTGCTGGAAAAAGGAATGATGGAGCCAACCGTAGAAGGGCCTTGGAACAGCAATGTCTTCCCAGTGCCCAAGAAAACCCCGGGCAATTGGCGATTGGTCGGCGCTCATCGCCACGTCAATACCCAACCGAAGAGGATGCACATCCAACACCCCTGATTGAGCACTTAATTCAGAATCAAGGGAAGTACAAGGCGTGTACCATTATGGGCTTGAAGCAGGGGTACTATCAAATACCCCTGCGACCACAACACCGTGATATCACGCCGTTGGGAGCGTTGGGAACATGCTACCGATAGCACGTGATGCCCATGGGAGTGCGCAATGCGCCTGAAATCTTCCAACGGTTGATGGATTGCGTATTACAAGACATGCCGTGCGCGTGTTGCTACATTGATGACATCCTCATTGGCAGTAGCGGACATACTCAAGAGGAGTTGATCTCGAACCATTACAATGACTTGCGCAAGGTAATGAAGAGGCTGGAGGAGCAACTATTGGTTGCAGAAATGTCCAAAACCGGATTCTTTGACACCAAGGTACATTTTTGGGGACATGTGCTACAAGGGGGCAGAACCACCCCGGCGAAGGGCAAGATGATGGTCATGGAAGGCTGGCCACAACCCAAGGTGACCAACGAACTACGTGGATTTCTACAGCTGTACAACTTCTACTCCTCGTACGTTCCCAAATACACGGAGTTGGCCACACCCTTCATGGAGCTGCTGCAAACCAAGGACATGAAGACGGTTGCGCAACAGCGCAGATCCATGATGAAATTTCAGTTGAAAAGCCAAGCGAGGCAAGCGTTCATGCGGCTGAAGAGGGTTTGAGGTTTGAGGTTTGAGGTTTCGGCTGGCATAGAGACGGATACTTGGCTAACCGGGTACCCCCGCTGACTTGTTTCCGCTTCGCACAAATCAGTTCATAGTGGTTGTAACCATGCAATGTGATGAGGCCCAAGCCAACAGCTCTTGCCCACATACTACTACTACGTGTCCGTTCCACATACATCTGGTTAGGCACACTTGGTTTCTTATGGATGGCGCCCAAGCGAAGCGCGGTGTGGGAAGGTTAGGTAAGGCTGGGTATCCCTCTTCCCGTCCCCCACGCGTCCTTGTACAGCTGCAGCGCCGCCTGCCTCAGTGGAAGCACCCTGGACGCCAGCACCGCTGGCCCCTGGTTCGATTCCCGCTGCCCGAGCCGCCCGAGCGGCGGCTCGGGCAAAAGCAAGCAACGGGTGGGGTGGCAGCCTCCCGTCGGGCGGGGGCGGTGGTGGGGCGCACTGCTGCAGGTGGCCGGGTTCCTTTTTGAGGTTTCGGGTACTACATGCCTTTCGGCCCTGGGAGGCCACCTAGTCGGGACAGGTGATGTGCTCCACACCGGGGCCTAGTGGGGGGGCCTTCAAAACACGCCTCCTGCCTGGTGGCAGAGTCCCCCGGGTTCATGGGTCTGGAAGCCCTGTCGCTTCCCGTCTTCACCGTTTCGCCACTCCCCGGTCGGCTTGCCTCTTAGCAGCTGGGTTGCAGGCGCTTACCCACTAAGGCGCCCCCCTAATGTGTTGTAGCCCGGGGTGCCGGTGCTGCCGGGCCCGTGGTATTGGCTTGTCGCCAGTGGGACCCCCAGGGCTGGCGCGGAGGCTTCCTAACCGCGGGGCTGGTTGGTGGCACTGCGCACCACTACTGCCTTGGTGGCTATAGTACCCTGCTGGTGTTTGCGCAGCGCAGGCGGCAAGTCAGGGGGGCGGGGCCGGTGCCACTTCTTGCCTCCTCGACCTCCCTTGTTGTCCACCCTCGCGCCCCTTGCGGTGTGTGTGCGGGTTGCTTCGTCTGGGTGTCCCTTGTCCTCGCCTGCCGGAACACCATTCCATGTGGTCTATGCGTTCCCCGAGCCCAGTCCGGTTGCACATGGGTGCGCGCTGCCTGCCCGTGGTGTGTTTGTGCGCTCGCGCTCCCGTCGTGCTCGCCTCTCCCCCCCTCCCCCTGCCTATTTACGCGCGCACTTCGCGAGGTCCCCTGGCAGGGCGCTAGTAGGGCCGTTCCAAGTGATTCGTGCCCCGCCGCAATTCGCGCTCGAGTCCCTTGCTCTGCTTGTTCGCTGGGGGGGTGGGGGTACCGCATCTCCCTTTCTGTTTCCGGTGGGTGTGCACCCGTCGGGTCGCGCCTGTGGTCGGCTGGTCGTGGTAGGGGTGGGACGGCCAGGCCAGGTCCGCCTCCTTCTCGAGGGGGGGGGCGGGGGGGGGGGGCGTTGGGTTGGGTTGGGCTGGTGGCCAGGAGCAGGCCCTCGGGTGTGGGCTTCCTTCCCTGCCACACGACGAGGCTGAACTACCTGACTGTCCGGTTCCAAGGCCGAGCGGACTATTGACAGCCACCAGACCCAACCGAAGCGCAGGTGGGCGGAAGATACCGTTGTCCTGTGTGTAGGGGCGCGCGCGGGAAGGGGTGTGGGCAGGGGCCCGGCCTTGCGCGTGGGGGGTGCTCCAGGCCCAATGGGGAGGCCATGGGAGCCCGACGCTGAGCCCACCGGGGAGTGGTGGGCCAAGGCATCGCATCCTCCTGGTCACGGAGACACGCTGCCCGCTCGTCCCACGACTGCCTATGCACGGGGATGGGTGTGCGCCGGGTACGACTGGGGGGGACCCGCGCTCCTTGACTGCCTGTAGGCACAAGATGGCGCCGTTGTACTAGCTGGGTCCCGCACTCCCACGGCCTGTGGCGCTAGTGGCAGGTGGAGGGGTCCCTAGGCGCTCTGAGCGCTTCCCTGCCCTGGGACGTGCCCGGGAAGGTTCCCGGGTGCGGCGCTACTGCCCCGTTAGTCCTGGGGGCCCGTAGGGCACACCACTGGACTGGCCCCTCCAAGGGAAGGGGGGGGGGCAGGGGTCGGCACGTGGTTGACTGGCCTCCAGGAGTCGCCCACAATTGCATTGGAGTGCACGGGGCTCTGCTGGCCTAGGCGTCTGTGTTGAAGTTTGAGGGGCACGCGCATACAAGGAGATTCCCTGGGCAGGCCGCTCAAGGGATACCCACAGGGGTCAAGCTGTGAGCCCTTCACAGTCAGCCTCCACTTTTCAAGCCCTAAGGGCGCCGACTCCGTGCACCCCTCCCGTCGGGGTGCTGGCTTGGGGGGGGGTTGAGTGGTGGCTGGGTCTACCTGTCCGTTCATTGGCTTCTGGTGCTCACTTGTTTGGGAGAGGAGGACCAACTGCTGGGTTACCATGCGGGTGCCAAATCCCAACATTCGCGTTGTTCGGCGTTCACCCCTTTTCCGCGAGGGGAGGGACCTCAATCACGATGTGCCGGCCTGAAGGGAGGGTGCGAGGGCATGTTGGGGGAGGGGGTGGCGAGTCTGCTTTTGGTCCCGCCCCAATTCTGTTAGGGGGGGCGTGGGGTCAGCAAAAGGTCTGCTCCCCTGTTTCCTGGCCCCTAAGGGGAACCAGCCCACGGCCTGCACCCTCGCTTTGTGGTGCCTGAAATTTGGGCCGACACAGTGGCGGGGGGGGGGAGGGGGGGCGGCCGGGGGCGGGGGGGGCTCCTTGTTGCTTGTGTGGGGGGGTTGGCTCGGCCGACCCCCTGCCCTCCCTGCACGGGCACAAAGCGGGGGAGTCTCCTTCTTGTCGCCGTACGTTGCTGTGCTCCGGCGACCGGTGTTTGGTTCATGGACTATGGCCGCTGTAGCGCGCCTCCATATTGCTATTGCTCGTGTCTGCGGGTGTCTGGCATCGCCCAGGCGTCGCCCAGTGGGGACGCCGTGCGGCATGTATACTGTATATAGGCTTGTCCCATTGCAGCGATCGCGTGCCGGTTGGTGGGTTGTGTGGCGGCGGCTCCTTATTCCCGGTTGGTAGGGGGGCCGTTGGGTGGTGTGGGGACGTGTGGGGGGGGGGCGGGGGGGGGGGGGGCGGAAGACTCCCTCCCGGGGGGGGGGGGGCATCCTGCGGCTCCCAAGGGGGCCGCACCGTTGCCGTTCCGGGCATACTGGGCGGCCCTGCGCCCCTTGGGGGGTCTCTCCCTGAGCTCTGTCCTCCTCCCCCCTTGGACGCGCTGTGCTGCGGCGACTGGCGGTGGGGGGGCATGGCCGCCGGACTGGTGTGCTTGTCGTCTCACCACATGTCGCTCAAACACAAAGCGTAGAATTTTTATTTTGGGACCAAAAATTTTGGCATGATTCCAAGCGTTGATGACGATCGACCTGTAAATTTTCCAGCCGACATGCCAGGCAATCGCTCCTAGAATCCCTAGGGATGCGAAAATATCCAAGCGTTTTTCCGACCGAAACCCCGACCGAAACCCCGACCGAAACCCCGACCGAAACCCCGGCCGAAGCCCGGAGGGCGCCTTCCGAAATCCCTAGGGATGAAAAAATATCGGAAGCGCTTTCGAGGGCGAATTCCGACCAAAACGCCAAGCATGAAGAAACAATCGACCCCGCCCCCCCACACACGTATTTGGGCATTTTTGGGCAATTTGACCCATATATAGTGAGGACATGTACAATGCTCTGCCACTCCTCAAAGAGAAGCTGCCCCGGCTACCATGGCCAGGCGTGGCCAATCACAAGCCCCCGATCCTAGGGCTGACTCACGGAGCGCCGGCTTCCCCCCGACCCCTAGCCCCACCCATCCCCTGCCACCATACACGATAGTAATGTACACTGCTCCGCCACTCCTCAAAGGGAAGCTGCCCCGGCTACCACGGCCAGGCGTGGCCAATCACAAGCCCCCGATCCTGGGGCTGACCCACGGAGCGCCAGGTTCCCCCCCACCCCCGGCCCCGCCCCCCACCTCCCGATTAGCATGGTGAGCCCCGCTTCGCGAACATCACAGTCAACGCTGCTCCTTGCCCTCTTGTTTAAGTGCCGCCTCCGTGTCTGTTGGAAAAAAATCCCCCTCACTCAAGAGATGGGGTACTGAGGCAGAAGTGGATTCTGCATCAACATCAATGGCGGGGGGAGGCAGTGCCCGAATTGCGCATTGGCTTGGGTGCACTCCTGTCTGGCGAAATTTTTTCTTAGCTGGTGGAGGAGCAGCGGCTGCCTCCACATCGGAACTGCTAACGGTGATGCACTGCTTGTTGCATCACTGCCACTACTACTGCCACTGGCACTGCCACTCCCACTGCTCTTGCCACTGCCACTGCCGCTGCCACCGTCACTGCCACTACCACTGCATGACCCTGCATCTGACTCGGGATCAGGATGTGCTGAATCTTCAGCATCAACCACGATGCGCCGGTGCAACTTCGCTGCTCGTGCAGGCTGGGTGCGTTGGGTGGAACCCTCTGCCCCGGATACATCGCGTGGGGGCGGGTACACTGCCGACGAGTCGACATGGGTTGGGTCAGGTACGATTGCCACGGCAGACGAGCGGGGCACAACAACAACCCTCCCTTTTTTTCGCTCCTGTCTGCGTGCCTTGGCCTCTGCCTTGCGTTGGCGGCGGGGTAGAAAGGCCCCGACAGCAACGTACGAAAAAGTGGGCCACCCTTGCAGGATTTCAATGCTAAATGCAATCCACTGGCGTACCCCACTGCGTTTTGTGCCACGGCGCCCGCAGATGTAGTATATATCATGTTCCCACACAGTAGGATCCAGTTGCAGAAGAATGGTTTGGGTCACAGGGTGAAAGAGGATTGTGATGGAGGATTGGGCCATTAGAGGACGTACGACACCCTGAGCAATGACCCGCAACTCCGGTGATGCACTGAGAAGGAACTGTTCTAAAACAACCCCCCAGCCCGGCGAACAGGTTTCCATATGCGTGCTTGTGACCGTCGAAGCTTCCGGTCTGTGAACTTCATGTATAGTTCATGGCTGAGGGTTGCCCTGATACTGTGCTCCGGACAGGTGGTGGTAAGGGTGGCAAATGTCTTGCCCAGTCGCAAGTCACATTCGCCGGCCTCATCGCTGAATTGGATGAGAAATGCAGCTGAGCAAACACGTGGGATAGACCATGGAGATAGAGTGTGGATGTTGACCCACTTTCAGCATACTCCAAAATTAGGTGGATCAAATAAACATGGAGATTGCCTCATGCCCCCCATTCCCCCGATGGTAGGCATGTGTTGGAGGCATACAAAAGAACAACAATGTGGCAATACGACAAAAATAGCAAACGAAAAGGGAAGGAGAAGTACACAATCTTGCGCCACCAAAGCTGAAAACTCCCGTGCCCCCCGGCGAGTAAAAGAAATGCCGTTGCGAAAGCAGCGTCCGACGAGGTTGCAGTATTGCTTACTGTCCACAGGGATGTCCGCCACCTTATACCTTGGTGCCACAGTAGCAACATAGCGAAAGAGCTCACAGGCATCTTCCAATGGTACCACGCGACCAACCACCCCACACGCACGGTTAATGCCCCCCTTCAGGTTTTGCCATCGGGGCTGGACTACAAATTCTCTAGACCCTCAACTCCAACAAACATCTTAGCATGGAGGTCTATCTGTGGGCCAACACCTCAGGCAACGTGGTCTGGCCATAGGGCAAGGGGGACAAGGTGATGGAAGCGGGCAGAAGACTGGTCGGGCGGGGCGTTGGGGGTTGTGTCGCTGAAGCTATGAGCCTGGCGCGCTCTAGCGAGCGGGACAAGAAGTGGGATTGACTTACCCTTTCGCCACGTTGCCATGTTTGCACCTGGCCGCGGCAACGCAAGGCGAACAAGTAACGTGACCAACCTATGTCGAACCTACTGTTCAGCTCGCCCAAGGGTGGGCGGAGGAGCTGTTGTGTGCAGGGGGTCAATGGATCGGTGACGGCGGCCAGCGGCGGCGTCGGCAAATTGGTGGTGACAATCTTCCTTGGGTGGCTCATTGGCACTTCAGCGGGGTGTGGTGTGAAGAAGGGGATTGGTGATGCGGGTGTGAGCGGGGGTGATGGGGGGAATGGGGGTGATGGGGCTGTGGGAGGGGGTGTCACAATGGGGGGCTGCGGGTATTGCAACTGGCTGAGGGTGCGCTCTGCGTCTGAAGGGGGGGCAGTCCCCAAACTCTAGCATATCAAGGAGGTCTCCCCGGCCTACCCCCTCCTCCGAGGGTAGGGTCAGCTCGAAAATCCACGCCATGGCAGGGAAAAGAGACCTGAGGACACGCACAAAACCCACCTTCAACTACTTGCAGCCGCCAAAGGCGGCATAATGGCGTGGGTCAGGGGCTTCGGACGCTTGCGAGGGCGACATGGCCCGTTTGCATGTGGCCCTGTGGATTGCTGATTGATGTTTAGGGGGCTTGCAAGTTCCCGGTCCGGTGTTTTCAAACTTAGGCTCGCACAACGTGGAGCCATCCGTACTTGCTATTTGCGACATGGAACATCACACTGTAGACAACAATACTCGGCAAACGAAATTCTTGCACACCAAAACATGCACAAAGGCAAGCACAAAGACGAAGGGAGAGGTAGTCAACTGAAGCTAAGTGATACACAGTGCTTTTTTTTGTTACAAAAAAACTGCAACCATATTCAACCATCAGAATTGTTCCTCAAAAAAAACAACGATTCCATACCTTATCTCTAACAGAACAAAAGAGTATGAAGACCGTGTGATACCAATTTCTTGTTCTGTTTTTTCATTTTTAAAAAAAGCGACTGTCGTCCATGCCCCAGGCAGGCCACCTTAATCCGTGCGTCGCTCATCGCTAGTAGCTTCCCAGGGGTTAGTCGCACCGCCGGGACTCCACGGATTCCATTTTTCAAGGGGGCGGGGGTGGGACGGTGGGAGCATTGCTTCCAAAATGCTCTGGCACGTTTCTTGGAATTGTCAGGAGCTTTGCATCCCCAATTGCTTGCTAAATCCCAAGGAAATTCCAAGGGTTTTTGTAAAAAAAAAGTCACCATCCGACCAACTATACACATTGAACATTTCTTCCCAAAGGACCCTGGTTTGACTGATTGACTGGTGGGCTGATGTGGCTGGCACATAGGGCCTTGAGACGATGACTGTCATGGACCATGATTGCTTTTTTGCCGACCGGCATGCCCCGTTTTCGAAACTGATTGCGCTACCACTGCTCACGCATGAGTGTTTCCCTGACTTGTCTGGGTATGTGCTTGGGTGAACTCCGAATGATTGTCGGAAGCATTGCTTCCAACGTCGGAAGCAATCAACTCGACCAATTTTGGCAGCCTGCCTTCCGAAATCCCTGGGGATGGAAAAATATCGGAAGCGTTTTTGGGAGGAATATTCCCAGCAGCACTGACAATCAACCTGTAAAGATCGGAGGGCACGTGCCAGGCAACGCTGAAAAACATGCCCCGGTTCATAGCATTCTATGTTGTGCCCCTAGGATACATGTACTGGTGCGCGGCTCAGGGCCGCGCGGTGCACGCGGATCGTAGGCGTTGTTGGTGCGGTCGCTTGGGACTGGGCTGGCATGGGGGTGAAGCCCGGGTTCCGGGGGTTAGCGGGTTAGCGGGACCTCCGGGGCGGCGAGGGGATGGGATCCCCCGTTTTCCGTGCCCACGGAAGCTACTATATACAATTGTCCTTGTGCCAATCCACATCGACGTTCCAACCACCAATGGTCTTGAGAGAGATCCAGGGAGGTTTAACTCTGCTTCCCTTATTCACTACCCTGGACTAGTCAAGGCCTGAATGTCTGATGTTAGTGTAGCTTCGCCGGGCGGGTGCCGGGTGGCCTTTTGCCACGTGATGGCGGGGCATCACGCACCTTTGTGCCCACACAGGCTTCCATCATCGACCAAACTGATTGGACACCTGTCAGTTGATTTTAGGCCTCCAGTGGCCACGAGAGAGACACAAACAGGTTGCGCTCTGCTTCCTTGTTCTCCTTACCCAGGACATGTCAGGGCGTGCATGTCTGATGGCAGTGCACGACAATGCAGGCTTCCACAGAATACGCAGTATGTGTTACCAGCAGCACACAGGGTTGCATATGTTGATGTAGGTGTGTTCAACGGATACCCTATGTGTGCAGAGGGCATGCTGCACACAGGTATGTCCTTGTGACCTTTAGTATAGCCGGACTTGCAGATGGTTTTGGATAGCATATGTGTCCACGGAGCACAGCACTGTGTGCCTCCTCAGAGAACACAAAGATTGGAGGGAACCTGAGGCTTGTCGGAGCTCACTATTGGTGAGTGGTGATGTCGCCTATTCCATGTTGTACGTTAGCTGCCTGCATTGTGTTCATAGCAATACACTGAACTGAATTGGTTGAATGATGTGACGGGCCGTTTTCCGTGCCCGTCGTGCAACACGAGTCAGCGGCGAGACTTGGGGTCGGCGGAACACCGACAGGGTTATGTGGTGTGATGTACTTATCCTTGGCGCCGGTGGCCCTAGACTATGTTGGCATGGGGGCATATCACGGTTTCAAGGGGGTCAAGGGGCCAGTGAGACTCTGGGGGGGGGGGGGGGTCAAGGGACAGGGTCCCCCGTTTCCTGCGACCGGCACACGGCAGGGATTAGCGGCGGGGCTCCGGGGGGTCAGCGGAACGCGGGATTAGCTGGCGCGTCATTCAACCATGTGCCCCACACGGCCCTGCAAGCCGACGCTGCCCGTTGAAAAACCCCCTTCCTGCCCGCCCTCCCCCCCTCCGGCTCCTCGGAGCTGACCGCCGCCGGGCGCCGCAACAGGGCGCCTGCGGCCGCTATGGGGCGCTCCACACGGAGGTGAAGCGCGTGGGCGTCATGGTGCACGACCGCCCCCGGGGAGGGCGGGAACCCGCTCGGGGCGAGTCTGACGGTGACATTGCCGGCGGCGTCGGATGCCCTGGCGACGTCCATGGACCGTCCCACTGGTCTGCGTCGTGAAGCGCATAACATTGTGTGCCATGTTTGCTGCAGACGCGAGGGGGGCGGGTGGTCTGGCCGTGCTGCGGTGGCTTGGCGTGCGCGCCCCGTGCCGCAGTGCAGCGGCGTGCCTGGGGGGGGGGGGGGGTATGAGTCCTTTCCGGTTGCCTTGTGGTCGCCCACGGTGGGGAGCTGCGATGCCCCGGCCCGCGTTTGGTGCGTGATTGCGCTGGGCCACAGGTCATGTGGGTGACTAGGGGCGGTCTCTCTGGGGGCCTCCCGCGGATTTCGCGCTTTCCCCGGGCTCTCTGTGCTTCTTCGTCGCGCAGGTCAGGGTACCTTGTGGTTGCGCCCGCGGTGGCACCCGGTAGGCGCGCTCTAGAGCGCCCCGGCCCCACGTCCCCCGGTGCGTGTGTGTGCGGGGCCGGCGGCGAGTTCTTGTTGTCTGCCATGCAGAACCACCGCGGTAGCGGGGACTCATACAAGACATCATCTGGTAGCCATCCGATTCGGAACAAGCCGGATCGTGCTTCAACACCTACGAGTACTTGTGACTGCTTTTGCACGCCATTGTGGAATCGTGATCAAAGAGAGTTTCTCGCCCAGTCAGCGATTGCAAGGGCAGACAAGCTAGCGGCCAAGCCCACGGCCCCACCACACGCCCGGAATGCTGAGAAGGGAAATGGCAAAGGAAAAGGAAAAAGAAATGGAAGCCCACCAGAGAGTGGAAAAGGAAAAGGCAGCCCAACACACAGTGAAAAAGGAAAAGGCAATGCAAAGGAAAGGAGTAGGGAAAGGGTAGCGGAGATGGTAAAGGTGCCGGAAAGGTGAGGAAAGGTTGGTGAGGGGGCTATGGGGTATTGGACCCGTGGGCGCCCTTGGCGGTAGAACATGGGTCAGCGCAAAGAGTCCAAGAGATGTTGCCCATGTCCATACACGCGACAGTGGACAATCTCAACCCCAAAATGCACGCCGTCAAGACGCTAGTCCACTTGGTACACGTACAAATCTTGCCGTCTTTGACTCCTACATGTCGCAACACCATCGAACTCCGTGTCTGGTTGTGTGTGTTGCACATGTAAGATCTGTTGGTCTTCGTCTTTTTTGAGCCCGTGTACGCGCGGCGTTCCTTATAGGCCTCTGTATATTGTTTGGACTCGAGGTGATCTCTCACCCACTCAGCCACCTGTAGCCATTCGGGGTATACCAATACATCCTGTACTTTCATCTCACCAGCTTTCCAAATTTGCTATTGCAGGTGTCGCAGGAACTGTACACCGGTGGTATTCTGCACCCGCAGTTGCACTCGTGCTCCTTGGCCATCATACTCAAACACTTTCACATCCACCAATTTTTTCTTGAAATGTCCCTGCAGGGTTGTCAAGGACAGTGTGGGGTCCGCCAGTCCCGATATCCGAAACTGGCGTTTTTCTGTGGCCCATCATGCCATCTTGATGTTGGTCTTGTTCCGGATGCACCCCATGATATGTTGCAAGATGTCCTTGACAGCTTCCTCCTTGCGCACTTTAACTTGTGCGCTGCGAGCCGCTCGTCACAGTGTCGGGACATATGCGTCCCAATCCGCGAGTGTCATGTGATCCATCGTCCTTGGTGGCACAATTTGCTTACAATCGCCATGTATGGCTCCATGTTTTGGTATCTCCCATCGGCTGCACATGTAGTCCCATAACTCAATTGCAGCGGGTACACTGGGCCTTCCAGCACGAACAACGCTAGTTTCCACCAAGTTCTTGAGCTCTGGTTTCTTCTGCTCCGGCACTGCATACCACTGGAACATATCCCATCGTGGTACCAGCCACATATCCACGGTGTCCGCGAACCGAAGCCATTTCGGTTTCCATCACCTCTTGCCCGCGGCATTCCATGTCGGTATCACGGGAATGCCTTTCCCCGCTGCCAATGCGGCTTGTGCTTTGTTGGTGGATCATGCAACTTTGTTAAGCAGTGCATGAGATGCTCACTCGCATCCTTGTTCTAATTTTTGAAATTTTCGTAGTTCTGATTGCTAGTCTGCATTTCCTTGAGTAGGATATGCATCACTCGGGCTCGCATGAGTCGATTCGAGTCTTTCACTTGCTTTCTCGTCATTGTCAGCCTCACTAGAATAGAAATGCTTCTTGGCTTTCTTACCTGCTGGCCTCTCATCATCGTCACTGGACCCATCTTCCATGGACGGCTTGTCATCATCGGATGGGTCATCATCACCGTCGTCGTCGTCTCCTCCATCTCCATCTCCGTACACACGCACTCTCGGTCGAATGTCGTCAACTTTGTGGTCCTCTCTTGCCGCCTTCTTAGTTCTTGTTTGGGTGGTGGTGGCGGCTCTCCACCTGATCCCACCTTGGATGCCGCTAGAGCCTTGGTGTGCTCCGGTGCTTTGGACGGCTCCGTTGCTGTTCTAGTCTCCAACTCATCGTCCCTAGAATTCTTTTCCTTCTCCGGGAATGTGGTGGGCCCCGTCCTGGGTGTTGGTCCTCGTTTTGTTGTCGACGAAGGCTCCTCCTCCATTGTATGTACTCCTGTTTCTTCTGTATCTCCCTCGTATGCCTCTTCCATGGTCATTCATTCCTGATACGCATGGTGCTCCTGCCTACCCAACGCCGCCCACCATTGATCCTATTTTTCCTTGGCCGTTCCGGCTTATCGCATGCTGCCACATTATCTGCGCCCGCTTGAACAATGTTCTCGACCTTCGCCTTGATCCACTGTTCCAACTCATTTCCTCTCACCTGCAGCTGCTTGATGGCCGCGGCTTGTCGCTCCAAGGCGCCCTTCATCCCACGCATCGTTTCTTTGAGGCCTTCCAGTTTGGTCTCCGTCCGACACCCGTGGTCACCCTCATGCTTTGCACACTTGGGTACCTTGGTTTTGAGTACTGTCAATGGCGCTTGCAGGTTGTTCCGTTTCTCCTTCAGCTGCTGAACCACCCGATTAGTGTCAGCCGCATCATCTGTTTGCCGTGCTTCTTTCACTAATCACCGTTGACGATCATTGTCTTAGGCAACCACACGCTGCACCACTCCATGATGTGCCATATGGGCCACCTTATCTTCCAATGTGCCCACTCTAGTCTGCGAGTTGGTCATGTCTCGGAGTACGGGCCCTAGGTCAAGCCTTTCTTCGGGGGATGATTTTCCCGGTCCATCTGGTCGTTCTCCACATCCCGATCCGGACACCCGTTGCTGCAGGTTGTTTACCTGTTTTTGCACCCTCATCACCTGGAGGTGCATGGTCTTGTCGGATTCTTGAGGCCCCTGGGTTTCTCCCATGACCCTTTGGACAATGTCTTTTGCCTCTTGGATGCCCCCTACGCATGCCATTATGTCATCATGTTCTCCCTTGTCCACTCCGGCCAAGTCGTTGCCCATGGTCTGATACCCTTCTGCTGCCTCGGTGAGCGTGGTCTTGAGGGTTGTCTAATTCCACTCCATGTGCTGGACCTGTTCTTGTACGCTCTGGGCGGAGGTAAGGGCCAAGTGTGCTTGTTCTCAGCTGTCCTTTGCGAACGCTGATAAGTTGGTGACCGCCTCCTCCACGTTCACCAGTCTTGGTGGATCGCACTAGGGATGGAGATTCACAGCGAAATCAATTTGAATTCGCCGAAATCGCTTCAAATTCACTCCCACGGCGAATTCGTTGCCAATTCGCCGTCAATTTAAAATTCGCAGTACTGCGAATTCGGGGCGAATTTGGCCTGCAAATTGGCACGCGACTCAAAAAATAATTCTTTTTTCAAAATGGGTTTGGAGGCCCCCCCACAAGAAATAGAGTAGCTCGATCAAAGCAGAATCATTGCAATTTTCATTGTAGTAGGTCAAAAAATGAATTGCATGGCACCATTCAAAGTTACCCTCTCACTTACACAAAATACGGTGCACGCTTGATAGTTTGTGGTTGTCGAATTAACACACCGCTGTGTCCACCTACCTCCCCTGAGCACGACGGTGCCCTCCATTGCCTCCAGAGCCCCACCAGTTCGGAGAAAAAGGCGTTGCGAACTTTTAATTTTCGACTTTTTTTTCTAGCCTTTGGACTATCCAAACTCGTTGTCCCTTGCCTATGCTTCATGTTGGTACCTTTGGTTTAGTCAGTGATTTGCAGCCCCCTGCACCACCTGCCCCACAGTTGAGTTGGTCGGCACCCCTGAAAACGCCCCTGGGGATGGAGAAGAAAGTCCCCTGCATGGGTGACGTGTGAATCATTGGGACTTTGGTTGGGACCGCTGCCATTAGCGTGTGCCCATTCACGATGGAGGGACTGGGGCCAGAGGAGGAGAATGCCAAGCAGTGCTCGATGCCTTGGTACAAGAGGTGGTGGATCCCCCCTCCCATGGCAGACAACATGGTGCGGGTTCCCGTCGCCCCCGGCAGCATCTACTTTGGGTTCTGTCCCAGCAGCCTCGCACTCACGTGCACAGCCAGCGCCAAAGAGATGAATTGGGCTTCAATGGCGATGGACTATACCACCTCCATGCCGAGAATGCAAGCCGAGTCGGACGGTAAGGTCAAGTACGACAACAAGAAGAAGGAATACAAGTGCCCATGTCCGGAGAAGATGTGTAATTACCCAGTTTTGGCGCGCGTAAAATGCATCGTTTGCGCATCGGCTACACGCATGGCGAGAACGCAAAATAGGGCATTTATGCGGGCAAAATAGCGTGTTTACGTCGTTGCCTAATTTCAACCCGTGACGCACAATAGGTCATTTACGTGCGTAAATTCATGTCTTTGCGTGTTCACCTAATCTCAATGCGGGAGGCATAATGTGTCATCTGCGCACGGAAAATTCAAGTAAATTCATGCATTACCTTCATATCTGTTAGATTCCCGTGAACTTCTTGCCCTTCGCATTGGTGGATCCCGGGCCCGCCGACAGCGGTGCTGGGTTTGGCACCGGAGCTGGTGCTTGAGCCCAACCCGGAGACAATGGCGCTGATGGTGAAGTCGCCGATCTGGTGACTTTCCCGAAGTCGGTGATTTCGACGTCCGGTACGTGCCTGGGTATGGCAAGGTTGCCAATGTGGAGGCGGGAATGGTTTTTTTGGAGGATCGTACTAGGATCGTTCGCTGGAAGATCTTCCGGGAATTTGGGTGCGGCCCTTGGTTTCCAAAAAGCGGTAGTGGGTTTGGATGCCAGGTGGCAGGTCCGTCCGTGACGTTGTTTTGCCCGTTTCGGGTGAAACACAGGAAGGGGCAAGAGGAGAAAGTGTTCCTGCCGTTCCCTTCCTGCACATGCGGCCACACAGCGCGCACACGTGGGCCGTCCTCTGCACCCAGGACGAGCTGGGCCAGCTAGAGAAAGTGCGTGGGGTGCCACTCAGTGAAATTGGAGATGTCCTACCAGGGACACGTGAGGTTGGTGCTGTGGTGCAAATGGCGGCATTCACTGCAGGGTGGAAGCCTTTTGGCTAAGATTCCCCCCTTACCTCCTGACATCCACAGCTCATACATACACAAAACACAAAACCAACACTGATGCTTGCTCCTTCACTAGCGCTCCATGATTGTATCAATGGTGTTCCTGAAGTGTGCGTAAGTGTCCGGGCGGGTGGGTGGGCCCAAAAATATTTAAAAGATTCTATAGTGATAGTGCATATGAGTGGTATTATGGGGTGAATTCTGTGATTCGCCTAAAGGCGAATCCCTTGATTCCCCCCTTACCTCCTAACATCCACAGCTCATACATACACAAAACACAAAACCAACACTCATGCTTGCTCCTTCACTGGCGCGCCAGGCCCGAAGGGCACCGTGGGTCATCTATGACTCTCACACATGCTGGGCTCTCGTGGCTCCATATATATGGCCGTGCTCGCTCACTGCAGTACACTCTGCTGTCTCATCCATCGCACTTGCGAGGGGAGCTCTCTTTTATATACCCTGGGTATGGTCCTGCTCTGCCTGCACCATGTGCCCCCCCCCCCCCCCACTCCCCTCTCCAGCCTATTCCTTCCTTACTCAGATACATGAGCGCCATGGACGGCCCGTGCAGGAGTGACAGTCATCCTCTTGCCAGTCTCGCCTCAGTCTGAGTCCTTCTGTCCTTCACAAGCTTGAAAACATCCTTGATGAGGTCCGCTTTGCCATTGAGGGTGACTCTTTGCACTCATGTGGCATGGTGGGTGAACGACATCGCCAGCCTGACTCCTGGTGCCAGTCGCAGCTCGTGGCGGACGAGGTAAAAGTGGCGTTGGGTTTGGTCCTTGCCCTTCT
The DNA here is from genome assembly GCA_964036045.1 of Eutreptiella sp. 'Long Island Sound 2002'. NCBI lineage: Eukaryota > Euglenozoa > Euglenophyceae > Eutreptiales > Eutreptiaceae > Eutreptiella > Eutreptiella sp. 'Long Island Sound 2002'. The sequence continues at coordinate 56,855,215 of OZ038383.1, read as the reverse complement.
CAGCGCCCTGGTGCGGCGCGTGATCCAGCCACAGAAGGTCTGCCAGGCGTTGTGGAGGTCCCGTTCTGGCACTAGCCGGCACAACACCAACTCGAAGGACTGCTCGGTCATCGCCCCCAGGCGGTAACTGAGCTGTTCTGCATTGAGGTGCCCATCCGCTCTCTCCGCCCTCCGTCGTAGCGTGCGCGCCTTCTGCGCCAGCTTGCCCTCCGGGCCCCGTGATCCTTGTGGGCGCTTCGACCCCACTTTCCCCGCGTCATGGAAATCCTCCTCATGTTGGTCGTCCCACTCAGACATGTTGTCGGGGCCTGCTACAGTAAAGGAGGGGACACGCAAGCCGTCGCCCATGCGAGGATTGTTCCCCCCTGCTACAGTCGAACTGACCCAAAGCTCTGCACAAGGTGCAGCTCCCCGCACAACGCACCCCACTTATGTGCCGCCTCAACCTTTGCCCTGGTAATGCTTGCGGGTGTCAGGTCTTGCAATTGGGATACAACATCAGCAGGCATGCGCGCATTATCAACCCAGACAACATTCAAGACCATGCCCGTGTGCCACAACAAGTTGCAAAGAGCACGGAGTATCTTCACTTGCGTACATGCCCTCGGTGACGCCCTCATATTGGCTGCAATCCAGCAGGCCGCTGTATTGTCCACAAACAAGGAGACCCAGTGCCACTTCTGGGTCACCGCAAACCTATAGGCATGTAGGACACCGCTGAGCTCTGCCTGTTGTTGGTTCTTGGCCGGGATGTTTCGCGTTCTCATGACTCCATTGCGTCCAGAGATACCCAGGCGGTACCCACCAGGAGTCTCCGCTGCATCCACGGACAGGAATGGTGCAAAGCCAAAATGCCCAGGCATTGGGTCAACCGTGGCTGGCACATACGAGATTGCCAGCGCATCGAACAGTGCCGATATCAGGGCCGGGCTCGGGCGGTGCTGAAAACGATGATGTCCCCAACGGAACCTATGCCACCCCTGCAGAAATGGGGTGATTCCTTTGCGTGGTCCAAATGCCCATTGCATTTTTCCCGTGACCCTTTTTGAGGTTTCGGGTACTACATGCCTTTCGGCCCTGGGAGGCCACCTAGTCGGGACAGGTGATGTGCTCCACACCGGGGCCTAGTGGGGGGGCCTTCAAAACACGCCTCCTGCCTGGTGGCAGAGTCCCCCGGGTTCATGGGTCTGGAAGCCCTGTCGCTTCCCGTCTTCCCCGTTTCGCCACTCCCCGGTCGGCTTGCCTCTTAGCAGCTGGGTTGCAGGCGCTTACCCACTAAGGCGCCCGCCTAATGTGTTGTAGCCCGGGGTGCCGGTGCTGCCGGGCCCGTGGTATTGGCTTGTCGCCAATGGGACCCCCAGGGCTGGCGCGGAGGCTTCCTAACCGCGGGGCTGGTTGGTGGCACTGCGCACCACTACTGCCTTGGTGGCTATAGTACCCTGCTGGTGTTTGCGCAGCGCAGGCGGCAAGTCAGGGGGGCGGGGCCGGTGCCACTTCTTGCCTCCTCGACCTTCCTTGTTGTCCACCCTCGCGCCCCTTGCGGTGTGTGTGCGGGTTGCTCCGTCTGGGTGTCCCTTGTCCTCGCCTGCCGGAACACCATTCCATGTGGTCTATGCGTTCCCCGAGCCCAGTCCGGTTGCACATGGGTGCGCGCTGCCTGCCCGTGGTGTGTTTGTGCGCTCGCGCTCCCGTTGTGCTCGCCTCTCCCCCCCTCCCCCTGCCTTTTTACGCGCGCACTCCGCGAGGTCACCTGGCAGGGCGCTAGTAGGGCCGTTCCAAGTGATTCGTGCCCCGCCGCAATTCGCGCTCGAGTCCCTTGCTCTGCTTGTTCGCTGGGGGGGTGGGGGTACCGCATCTCCCTTTCTGTTTCCGGTGGGTGTGCACCCGTCGGGTCGCGCCCGTGGTCGGCTGGTCGTGGTAGGGGTGGGACGGCCAGGCCAGGTCCGCCTCCTTCTCGAGGGGGGGGGGCGGGGGGGGGGGGTTGGGTTGGGTTGGGCTGGTGGCCAGGAGCAGGCCCTCGGGTGTGGGCTTCCTTCCCTGCCCCACGACGAGGCTGAACTACCTGACTGTCCGGTTCCAAGGCCGAGCGGACTATTGACAGCCACCAGACCCAACCGAAGCGCAGGTGGGCGGAAGATACCGTTGTCCTGTGTGTAGGGGCGCGCGCGGGAAGGGGTGTGGGCAGGGGCCCGGCCTTGCGCGTGGGGGGTGCTCCAGGCCCAATGGGGAGGCCATGGGAGCCCGACGCTGAGCCCACCGGGGAGTGGTGGGCCAAGGCATCGCATCCTCCTGGTCACGGAGACACGCTGCCCGCTCGTCCCACGACTGCCTATGCACGGGGATGGGTGTGCGCCGGGTACGACTGGGGGGGACCCGCGCTCCTTGACTGCCTGTAGGCACAAGATGGCGCCGTTGTACTAGCTGGGTCCCGCACTCCCACGGCCTGTGGCGCTAGTGGCAGGTGGAGGGGTCCCTAGGCGCTCTGAGCGCTTCCCTGCCCTGGGACGTGCCCGGGAAGGTTCCCGGGTGCGGCGCTACTGCCCCGTTAGTCCTGGGGGCCCGTAGGGCACACCACTGGACTGGCCCCTCCAAGGGAAGGGGGGGGGACAGGGGTCGGCACGTGGCTGACTGGCCTCCAGGAGTCGCCCACAATTGCATTGGAGTGCACGGGGCTCTGCTGGCCTAGGCGTCTGTGTTGAAGTTTGAGGGGCACGCGCATACAAGGAGATTCCCTGGGCAGGCCGCTCAAGGGATACCCACAGGGGTCAAGCTGTGAGCCCTTCACAGTCAGCCTCCACTTTTCAAGCCCTAAGGGCACCGACTCCGTGCACCCCTCCCGTCGGGGTGCTGGCTTGGGGTAGGTTGAGTGGTGGCTGGGTCTACCTGTCCGTTCATTGGCTTCTGGTGCTCACTTGTTTGGGAGAGGAGGACCACCTGCTGGGTTACCATGCAGGTGCCAAATCCCAACATTCGCGTTGTTCGGCGTTCACCCCTTTTCCGCGAGGGGAGGGACCTCAATCACGATGTGCCGGCCTGAAGGGAGGGTGCGAGGGCATGTTGGGGGAGGGGGTGGCGAGTCTACTTTTGGTCCCGCCCCAATTCTGTTAGGGGGGGCGTGGGGTCAGCAAAAGGTCTGCTCCCCTGTTTCCTGGCCCCTAAGGGGAACCAGCCCACGGCCTGCACCCTCGCTTTGTGGTGCCTGAAATTTGGGCCGACACAGTGGCGGGGGGGGGGAGGGGGGGCGGCCGGGGGCGGGGGGGGCTCCTTGTTGCTTGTGTGGGGGGGGTGGCTCGGCCGACCCCCTGCCCTCCCTGCACGGGCACAAAGCGGGGGAGTCTCCTTCTTGTCGCCGTACGTTGCTGTGCTCCGGCGACCGGTGTTTGGTTCATGGACTATGGCCGCTGTAGCGCGCCTCCATATTGCTATTGCTCGTGTCTGCGGGTGTCTGGCATCGCCCAGGCGTCGCCCAGTGGGGACGCCGTGCGGCATGTATAGTGTATATAGGCTTGTCCCATCGCAGCCATCGCGTGCCGGTTGGTGGGTTGTGTGGCGGCGGCTCCTTATTCCCGGTTGGTAGGGGGGCCGTTGGGTCGTGTGGGGGCGTGTGGGGGGGGCGGGGGGGGGGGGCGGAAGACTCCCTCCCGGGGGGGGGGGCATCCTGCGGCTCCCAAGGGGGCCGCACCGTTGCCGTTCCGGGCATACTGGGCGGCCCTGCGCCCCTTGGGGGGTCTCTCCCTGAGCTCTGTCCTCCTCCCCCCTTGGACGCGCTGTGCTGCGGCGACTAGCGGTGGGGGGGCATGGCCGCCGGACTGGTGTGCTTGTCGTCTCACCACATGTCGCTCAAACACAAAGCGTAGAATTTTTATTTTGGGACCAAAAATTTTGGCATGATTCCAAGCGTTGATGACGATCGACCTGTAAATTTTCCAGCCGACATGCCAGGCAATCGCTCCTAGAATCCCTAGGGATGCGAAAATATCCAAGCGTTTTTCCGACCGAAACCCCGACCGAAACCCCGACCGAAACCCCGACCGGAACCCCGGCCGAGGCCCGGAGGGCGCCTTCCGAAATCCCTAGGGATGAAAAAATATCGGAAGCGCTTTCGAGGGCGAATTCCGACCAAAACGCCAAGCATGAAGAAACAATCGACCCCGCCCCCCCACACACGTATTTGGGCATTTTTGGGCAATTTGACCCATATATAGTGAGGACATGTACAATGCTCTGCCACTCCTCAAAGAGAAGCTGCCCCGGCTACCATGGCCAGGCGTGGCCAATCACAAGCCCCCGATCCTAGGGCTGACTCACGGAGCGCCGGCTTCCCCCCGACCCCTAGCCCCACCCATCCCCTGCCACCATACACGATAGTAATGTACACTGCTCCGCCACTCCTCAAAGGGAAGCTGCCCCGGCTACCATGGCCAGGCGTGGCCAATCACAAGCCCCCGATCCTGGGGCTGACCCACGGAGCGCCAGGTTCCCCCTCACCGCCGGCCCCGCCCCCCACCTCCCGATTAGCATGGTGAGCCCCGCTTCGCGAACATCACAGTCAACGCTGTTCCTTGCCCCCTTCTTTAAGTGCCGCCTCCGTGTCTGTTGGAAAAAAATCCCCCTCACTCAAGAGATGGGGTACTGAGGCAGAAGTGGATTCTGCATCAACATCAATGGCGGGGGGAGGCAGTGCCCGAATTGCGCATTGGCTTGGGTGCACTCTTGTCTGGCGAAATTTTTTCTTAGCTGGTGGAGGAGCAGCGGCTGCCTCCACATCGGAACTGCTAACGGTGATGCACTGCTTGTTGCATCACTGCCACTACTACTGCCACTAGCACTGCCACTCCCACTGCTCTTGCCACTGCCACTGCCACTGCCACCGTCACTGCCACTACCACTGCATGACCCTGCATCTGACTCGGGATCAGGATGTGCTGAATCTTCAGCATCAACCACGATGCGCCGGTGCAACTTCGCTGCTCGTGCAAGCTGGGTGCGTTGGGTGGAACCCTCTGCCCCGGATACATCGCGTGGGGGCACGTACACTGCCGACGAGTCGACATGGGTTGGGTCAGGTACGATTGCCACGCCAGACGAGCGGGGCACAACAACAACCCTCCCTTTTTTTCGCTCCTGTCTGCGTGCCTTGGCCTCTGCCTTGCGTTGGCGGCGGGGTAGAAAGGCCCCGACAGCAACGTACGAAAAAGTGGGCCACCCTTGCAGGATTTCAATGCTAAATGCAATCCACTGGCGTACCCCACTGCGTTTTGTGCCACCGCGCCCGCAGATGTAGTATATATCATGTTCCCACACAGTAGGATCCAGTTGCAGAAGAATGGTTTGGGTCACAGGGTGAAAGAGGATTGTGATGGAGGATTGGGCCATTAGAGGACGTACGACACCCTGAGCAATGACCCGCAACTCCGGTGATGCACTGAGAAGGAGCTGTTCTAAAACAACCCCCCAGCCCGGCGAACAGGTTTCCATATGCGTGCTTGTGACCGTCGAAGCTTCCGGTCTGTGAACTTCATGTATAGTTCATGGCTGAGGGTTGCCCTGATACTGTGCTCCGGACAGGTGGTGGTAAGGGTGGCAAATGTCTTGCCCAGTCGCAAGTCACATTCGCCGGCCTCATCGCTGAATTGGATGGGAAATGCAGCTGAGCAAACACGTGGGATAGACCATGGAGATAGAGTGTGGATGTTGACCCACTTTCAGCATACTCCAAAATTAGGTGGATCAAATAAACATGGAGATTGCCTCATGCCCCCCATTCCCCCTATGGTAGGCATGTGTTGGAGGCATACAAAAGAACAACAATGTGGCAATACGACAAAAATAGCAAACGAAAAGGGAAGGAGAAGTACACAATCTTGCGCCACCAAAGCTGAAAACTCCCGTGCCCCCCGGCGAGTAAAAGAAATGCCGTCGCGAAAGCAGCGTCCGACGAGGTTGCAGTATTGCTTACTGTCCACAGGGATGTCCGCCACCTTATACCTTGGTGCCACAGTAGCAACATAGCGAAAGAGCTCACAGGCATCTTCTAATGGTACCACGCGACCAACCCCCCCACACGCACGGTTAATGCCCCCCTTCAGGTTTTGCCATCGGGGCTGGACTACAAATTCTCTAGACCCTCAACTCCAACAAACATCTTAGCATGGAGGTCTATCTATGGGCCAACACCTCAGGCAACGTGGTCTGGCCATAGGGCAAGGGGGGCAAGGTGATGGAAGCGGGCAGAAGACTGGTCGGGCGGGGCGTTGGGGGTTGTGTCGCTGAAGCTATGAGCCTGGCGCGCTCTAGCGAGCGGGACAAGAAGTGGGATTGACTTACCCTTTCGCCACGTTGCCATGTTTGCACCTGGCCGCGGCAACGCAAGGCGAACAAGTAACGTGACCAACCTATGTCGAACCTACTGTTCAGCTCGCCCAAGTGTGGGTGGAGGAGCTGTTGTGTGCAGGGGGTCAATGGATCGGTGACGGCGGCCAGCGGCGGCGTCGGCAAATTGGTGGTGACAATCTTCCTTGGGTGGCTCATTGGCACTTCAGCGGGGTGTGGTGTGAAGAAGGGGATTGGTGATGCGGGTGTGAGCGGGGGTGGTGGGGGGAATGGGGGTGATGGGGCTGTGGGAGGGGGTGTCACAATGGGGGGCTGCGGGTATTGCAACTGGCTGAGGGTGCGCTCTGCGTCTGAAGGGGGGGCAGTCCCCAAACTCCAGCATATCAAGGAGGTCTCCCCGGCCTACCCCCTCCTCCGAGGGTAGGGTCAGCTCGAAAATCCACGCCATGGCAGGGAAAAGAGACCTGAGGACACGCACAAAACCCACCTTCAACTACTTGCAGCCGCCAAAGGCGGCATAATGGCGTGGGTCAGGGGCTTCGGACGCTTGCGAGGGCGACATGGCCCGTTTGCATGTGGCCCTGTGGATTGCTGATTGATGTTCAGGGGGCTCGCAAGTTCCCGGTCCGGTGTTTTCAAACTTAGGCTCGCACAACGTGGAGTCATCCGTACTTGCTATTTGCGACATGGAACATCACACTGTAGACAACAATACTCGGCAAACGAAATTCTTGCACACCAAAACATGCACAAAGGCAAGCACAAAGACGAAGGGACAGGTAGTCAACTGAAGCTAAGTGATACACAGTGCTTTTTTTTGTTACAAAAAGACTGCAACCATATTCAACCATCAGAATTGTTCCAAAAAAAAAACAACGATTCCATACCTTATCTCTAACAGAACAAAAGAGTATGAAGACCGTGTGATACGAATTTCTTGTTCTGTTTTTTCATTTTTAAAAAAAGCGACTGTCGTCCATGCCCCAGGCAGGCCACCTTAATCCGTGCGTCGCTCATCGCTAGTAGCTTCCCAGGGGTTAGTCGCACCGCCGGGACTCCACGGATTCCATTTTTCAAGGGGGCGGGGGTGGGACGGTGGGAGCATTGCTTCCAAAATGCTCTGGCACGTTTCTTGGAATTGTCAGGAGCTTTGCATCCACAATTGCTTGCTAAATCCCAAGGAAATTCCAAGGGTTTTTGTAAAAAAAAGGTCACCATCCGACCAACTATACACACTGAACATTTCTTCCCAAAGGACCCTGGTTTGACTGATTGACTGGTGGGCTGATGTGGCTGGCACATAGGGCCTTGAGACGATGACTGTCATGGACCATGATTGCTTTTTTGCCGACCGGCATGCCCCGTTTTCGAAACTGATTGCGCTACCACTGCTCACGCATGAGTGTTTCCCTGACTTGTCTGGGTATGTGCTTGGGTGAACTCCGAATGATTGTCGGAAGCATTGCTTCCAACGTCCGAAGCAATCAACTCGACCAATTTTGGCAGCCTGCCTTCCGAAATCCCTGGGGATGGAAAAATGTCGGAAGCGTTTTTGGGAGGAATATTCCCAGCAGCACTGACAATCAACCTGTAAAGATCGGAGGGCACGTGCCAGGCAACGCTGACAAACATGCCCCGGTTCATAGCATTCTATGTTGTGCCCCTAGGATACATGTGCTGGTGCGCGGCTCAGGGCCGCGCGGTGCACGCGGATCGTACGCGTTGTTGGTGCGGTCGCCTGGGACTGGGCTGGCATGGGGGTGAAGCCCGGGTTCCGGGGGTTAGCGGGTTAGCGGGACCTCCGGGGCGGCGAGGGGATGGGATCCCCCGTTTTCCGTGCCCACAGAAGCTACTATATACAATTGTCCTTGTGCCAATCCACATCGACGTTCCAACCACCAGTGGTCTTGAGAGAGATCCAGGGAGGTTTAACTCTGCTTCCCTGATTCACTACCCTGGACTAGTCAAGGCCTGAATGTCTGATGTTAGTGTAGCTTCGCCGGGCGGGTGCGGGGTGGCCTTTTGCCACGTGATGGCGGGGCATCACGCACCTTTGTGCCCACACAGGCTTCCATCATCGACCAAACTGATTGGACACCCATCACTTGATTTTAGGCCTCCAGTGGCCACGAGAGAGACACAAACAGGTTGCGCTCTGCTTCCTTGTTCTCCTTACCCAGGACATGTCAGGGCGTGCATGTCTCATGGCAGTGCACGACATTGCGGGCTTCCACAGAATACGCAGTATGTGTTACCAGCAACACGCAGGGTTGCATATGTTGATGTAGGTGTGTTCAACGGATACCCTATGTGTGCAGAGGGCATGCTGCACACAGGTATGTCCTTGTGACCTTTAGTATAGCCGGACTTGCAGATGGTTTTGGATAGCATATGTGTCCACGGAGCACAGCACCGTGTGCCTCCTCAGAGAACACAAAGATTGGAGGAAACCTGAGGCTTGTCGGAGCTCACTATTGGTGAGTGGTGATGTCGCCTATTCCATGTTGTACGTTAGCTGCCTGCATTGTGTTCATAGCAATACACTGAACTGAATTGGTTGAATGATGTGACGGGCCGTTTTCCGTGCCCGTCGTGCAACACGAGTCAGCGGCGAGACTTGGGGTCGGCGGAACACCGACAGGGTTATGTGGTGTGATGTACTTGTCCTTGGCGCCGGTGGCCCTAGACTATGTTGGCATGGGGGCATATCACGGTTTCAAGGGGGTCAGGGGGCCAGTGGGACCCTGGGGGGGGGGGGGGGTCAAGGGACGGAGTCCCCCGTTTCCTGCGACCGGCACACGGCAGGGATTAGCGGCGGGGCTCCGGGGGGTCAGCGGAACGCGGGATTAGCTGGCGCGTCATTCAACCATGTGCCCCACACGGCCCTGCAAGCCGACGCTGCCCGTTGAAAAACCCCCTTCCTGCCCGCCCTCCCCACCTCCGGCTCCTCGGAGCTGACCGCCGCCGGGCGCCGCAACAGGGCGCCTGCGGCCGCTATGGGGCGCTCCACACAGAGGTGAAGCGCGTGGGCGTCATGGTGCACGACCGCCCCCGGGGAGGGCGGGAACCCGCTCGGGGCGAGTCGGACGGTGACATTGCCGGCGGCGTCGGATGCCCTGGCGACGTCCATGGACCGTCCCACTGGTCTGCGTCGTGAAGCGCATAACATTGTGTGCCATGTTTGCTGCAGACGCGAGGGGGGCGGGTGGTCTGGCCGTGCTGCGGTGGCTTGGCGTGCGCCCCCGTGCCGCAGTGCAGTGGCGTGCCTGGGGGGGGGGGGGGGTATGAGTCCTTTCCGGTTGCCGGGTGGTCGCCCACGGTGGGGAGCTGCGGTGCCCCGGCCCGCGTTTGGTGCGTGATTGCGCTGGGCCACAGGTCATGTGGGTGACTAGGGGCGGTCTCTCTGGGGACCTCCCGCGGATTTCGCGCTTTCCCCGGGCTCTCTGTGCTTCTTCGTCGCGCAGGTCAGGGTACCTTGTGGTTGCGCCCGCGGTGGCACCCGGTAGGCGCGCTCTAGAGCGCCCCGGCCCCACGTCCCCCGGTGCGTGTGTGTGCGGGGCCGGCGGCGAGTTCTTGTTGTCTGCCATGCAGAACCACCGCGGTAGCGGGGACTCATACAAGACATCATCTGGTAGCCATCCGATTCGGAACAAGCCGGATCGTGCTTCAACACCTACGAGTACTTGTGACTGCTTTTGCACGCCATTGTGGAATCGTGATCAAAGAGAGTTTCTCGCCCAGTCAGCGATTGCAAGGGCAGACAAGCTAGCGGCCAAGCCCACGGCCCCACCACACGCCCGGAATGCTGAGAAGGGAAATGGCAAAGGAAAAGGAAAAAGAAATGGAAGCCCACCAGAGAGTGGAAAAGGAAAAGGCAGCCCAACACACAGTGAAAAAGGAAAAGGCAATGCAAAGGAAAGGAGAAGGGCAAGGGTAGCGGAGATGGTAAAGGTGCCGGAAAGGTGAGGAAAGGTTGGTGAGGGGGCTATGGGGTATTCGACCCGTGGGCGCCCTTGGCGGTAGAACATGGGTCGGCGCAAAGAGTCCAAGAGATGTTGCCCATGTCCATACACGCGACAGTGGACAATCTCAACCCCAAAATGCACGCCGTCAAGACGCTAGTCCACTTGGTACACGTACAAATCTTGCCGTCTTTGACTCCTACATGTCGCAACTCCATCGAACTCCGTGTCTGGTTGTGTGTGTTGCACATGTAAGATCTGTTGGTCTTCGTCTTTTTTGAGCCCGTGTACGCGCGGCGTTCCTTATAGGCCTCTGTATATTGTTTGGAGTCGAGGTGATCTCTCACCCACTCAGCCACCTGTAGCCATTCGGGGTATACCAATACATCCTGTACTTTCATCTCACCAGCTTTCCAAATTTGCTATTGCAGGTGTCGCAGGAACTGTACACCGGTGGTATTCTGCACCCGCAGTTGCACTCGTGCTCCTTGGCCATCATACTCAAACACTTTCACATCCACCAATTTTTTCTTGAAATGTCCCTGCAGGGTTGTCAAGGACAGTGTGGGGTCCGCCAGTCCCGATATCCGAAACTGGCGTTTTTCTGTGGCCCATCATGCCATCTTGATGTTGGTCTTGTTCCGGATGCACCCCATGATATGTTGCAAGATGGCCTTGACAGCTTCCTCCTTGCGCACTTTAACTTGTGCGCTGCGAGCCGCTCGTCACAGTGTCGGGACATATGCGTCCCAATCCGCGAGTGTCATGTGATCCATCGTCCTTGGTGGCACAATTTGCTTACAATCGCCATGTATGGCTCCATGTTTTGGTATCTCCCATCGGCTGCACATGTAGTCCCATAACTCAATTGCAGCGGGTACACTGGGCCTTCCAGCACGAACAACGCTAGTTTCCACCAAGTTCTTGAGCTCTGGTTTCTTCTGCTCCGGCACTGCATACCACTGGAACATATCCCATCGTGGTACCAGCCACATATCCACGGTGTCCGCGAACCGAAGCCATTTCGGTTTCCATCACCTCTTGCCCGCGGCATTCCATGTCGGTATCACGGGAATGCCTTTCCCCGCTGCCAATGCGGCTTGTGCTTTGTTGGTGGATCATGCAACTTTGTTAAGCAGTGCATGAGATGCTCACTCGCATCCTTGTTCTAATTTTTGAAATTTTCGTAGTTCTGATTGCTAGTCTGCATTTCCTTGAGTAGGATATGCATCACTCGGGCTCGCATGAGTCGATTCGAGTCTTTCACTTGCTTTCTCGTCATTGTCAGCCTCACTAGAATAGAAATGCTTCTTGGCTTTCTTACCTGCTGGCCTCTCATCATCGTCACTGGACCCATCTTCCATGGACGGCTTGTCATCATCGGATGGGTCATCATCACCGTCGTCGTCGTCTCCTCCATCTCCATCTCCGTACACACGCACTCTCGGTCGAATGTCGTCAACTTTGTGGTCCTCTCTTGCCGCCTTCTTAGTTCTTGTTTGGGTGGTGGTGGCGGCTCTCCACCTGATCCCACCTTGGATGCCGCTAGAGCCTTGGTGTGCTCCGGTGCTTTGGACGGCTCCGTTGCTGTTCTAGTCTCCAAATCATCGTCCCTAGAATTCTTTTCCTTCTCCGGGAATGTGGTGGGCCCCGTCCTGGGTGTTGGTCCTCGTTTTGTTGTCGACGAAGGCTCCTCCTCCATTGTATGTACTCCTGTTTCTTCTGTATCTCCCTCGTATGCCTCTTCCATGGTCATTCATTCCTGATACGCATGGTGCTCCTGCCTACCCAACTCCGCCCACCATTGATCCTATTTTTCCTTGGCCGTTCCGGCTTATCGCATGCTGCCACATTATCTGCGCCTGCTTGAACAATGTTCTCGACCTTCGCCTTGATCCACTGTTCCAACTCATTTCCTCTCACCTGCAGCTGCTTGATAGCCGCGGCTTGTCGCTCCAAGGCGCCCTTCATCCCACGCATCGTTTCTTTGAGGCCTTCCAGTTTGGTCTCCGTCCGACACCCGTGGTCACCCTCATGCTTTGCACACTTGGGTACCTTGGTTTTGAGTATTGTCAATGGCGCTTGCAGGATGTTCCGTTTCTCCTCCAGCTGCTGAACCACCCGATTAGTGTCAGCCGCATCATCTGTTTGCCGTGCTTCTTTCACTAATCACTGTTGACAATCATTGTCTTAGGCAACCACACGCTGCACCACTCCATGATGTGCCATATGGGCCACCTTATCTTCCAATGTGCCCACTCTAGTCTGCGAGTTGGTCATGTCTCGGAGTACGGGCCCTAGGTCAAGCCTTTCTTCGGGGGATGATTTTCCCGGTCCATCTGGTCGTTCTCCACATCCCGATCCGGACACCCGTTGCTGCAGGTTGTTTACCTGTTTTTGCACCCTCATCACCTGGAGGTGCATGGTCTTGTCGGATTCTTGAGGCCCCTGGGTTTCTCCCATGACCCTTTGGACAATGTCTTTTGCCTCTTGGATGCCCCCTACGCATGCCATTATGTCATCATGTTCTCCCTTGTCCACTCCGGCCAAGTCGTTGCCCATGGTCTGATACCCTTCTGCTGCCTCAGTGAGCGTGGTCTTGAGGGTTGTCCAATTCCACTCCATGTGCTGGACCTGTTCTTGTACGCTCTGGGCGGAGGTAAGGGCCAAGTGTGCTTGTTCTCAGCTGTCCTTTGCGAACGCTGATAAGTTGGTGACCGCCTCCTCCACGTTCACCAGTCTTGGTGGATCACACTAGGGATGGAGATTCGCAGCGAAATCAATTTGAATTCGCCGAAATCGCTTCAAATTCACTCCCACGGCGAATTCGTTGCCAATTCGCCGTCAATTTAAAATTCGCAGTACTGCGAATTCGGGGCGAATTTGGCCTGCAAATTGGCACGCGACTCAAAAAATAATTCTTTTTTCAAAATGGGTTTGGAGGCCCCCCCACAAGAAATTGAGTAGCTCGATCAAAGCCGAATCATTGCAATTTTCATTGTAGTAGGTCAAAAAATGAATTGCATGGCACCATTCAAAGTTACCCTTTCACTTACACAAAATACGGGGCACGCTTGATAGTTTGTGGTTGTCGAATTAACACACCGCTGTGTCCACCTACCTCCCCTGAGCACGACGGTGCCCTCCATTGCCTCCAGAGCCCCACCAGTTCGGAGAAAAAGGCGTTGCGAACTTTTAATTTTCGACTTTTTTTTCTAGCCTTTGGACTATCCAAACTCGTTGTCCCTTGCCTATGCTTCATGTTGGTACCTTTGGTTTAGTCAGTGATTTGCAGCCCCCTGCACCACCTGCCCCACAGTTGAGTTGGTCGGCACCCCTGAAAACGCCCCTGGGGATGGAGAAGAAAGTCCCCTGCATGGGTGACGTGTGAATCATTGGGACTTTGGTTGGGACCGCTGCCATTAGCGTGTGCCCATTCACGATGGAGGGACTGGGGCCAGAGGAGGAGAATGCCAAGCAGTGCTCGATGCCTTGGTACAAGAGGTGGTGGATCCCCCCTCCCATGGCAGACAACATGGTGCGGGTTCCCGTCGCCCCCGGCAGCATCTACTTTGGGTTCTGTCCCAGCAGCCTCGCACTCACGTGCACAGCCAGCGCGAAAGAGATGAATTGGGCTGCAATGGCGATGGACTATACCACCTCCATGCCGAGAATGCAAGCCGAGTCGGACGGCAAGGTCAAGTACGACAACAAGAAGAAGGAATACAAGTGCCCATGTCCGGAGAAGATGTGTAATTACCTAGTTTTGGCGCGCGTAAAAGGCATCGTTTGCGCATCGGCTACACGCATGGCGAGAACGCAAAATAGGGCATTTATGCGGGCAAAATAGCGTGTTTACGCCGTTGCCTAATTTCAACCCGTGACACACAATAGGTCATTTACGTGCGTAAATTCATGTCTTTGCGTGTTCACCTAATCTCAATGCGGGAGGCATAATGTGTCATCTGCGCACGGAAAATTCAAGTAAATTCATGCATTACCTTCATATCTGTTAGATTCCCGTGAACTTCTTGCCCTTCGCATTGGTGGATCCCGGGCCCGCCGACAGCGGTGCTGGGTTTGGCACCGGAGCTGGTGCTTGAGCCCAACCCGGAGACAATGGCGCTGATGGTGAAGTCGCCGATCTGGTGACTTTCCCGAAGTCGGTGATTTCGACGTCCGGTACGTGCCTGGGTATGGCAAGGTTGCCAATGTGGAGGCGGGAATGGTTTTTTTGGAGGATCGTACTAGGATCGTTCGCTGGAAGATCTTCCGGGAATTTGGGTGCGGCCCTTGGTTTCCAAAAAGCGGTAGTGGGTTTGGATGCCAGGTGGCAGGTCCGTCCGTGACGTTGTTTTGCCCGTTTCGGGTGAAACACAGGAAGGGGCAAGAGGAGAAAGTGTTCCTGCCGTTCCCTTCCTGCACATGCGGCCACACATCGCGCACACGTGGGCCGTCCTCTGCACCCAGGACGAGCTGGGCCAGCTAGAGAAAGTGCGTGGGGTGCCACTCAGTGAAATTGGAGATGTCCTACCAGGGACACGTGTGGTTGGTGCTGTGGTGCAAATGGCGGCATTCACTGCGGGGTGGAAGCCTTTTGGCTAAGATTCCCCCCTTACCTCCTGACAGCCACAGCTCATACATACACAAAACACAAAACCAACACTGATGCTTGCTCCTTCACCAGCGCTCCATGATTGTATCAATGGTGTTCCTGAAGTGTGCGTAAGTGTCCGGGCGGGTGGGTGGGCCCAAAAATATTTAAAAGATTCTATAGTGATAGTGCATATGAGTGGTATTATGGGGTGAATTCTGTGATTCGCCTAAAGGCGAATCCCTTGATTCCCCCCTTACCTCCTAACATCCACAGCTCATACATACACAAAACACAAAACCAACACTGATGCTTGCTCCTTCACTGGCGCGCCAGGCCCGAAGGGCACCGTGGGTCATCTATGACTCTCACACATGCTGGGCTCTCGTGGCTCCATATATATATGGCCGTGCTCGCTCACTGCAGTACACTCTGCTGTCTCATCCATCGCACTTGCGAGGGGAGCTCTCTTTTATATACCCTGGGTATGGTCCTGCTCTGCCTGCACCATGTGCCCCCCCCCCCCCCACTCCCCTCTCCAACCTATTCCTTCCTTACTCAGATACATGAGCGCCATGGACGGCCCGTGCAGGAGTGACAGTCATCCTCTTGCCAGTCTCGCCTCAGTCTGAGTCCTTCTGTCCTTCACAAGCTTGAAAACATCCTTGATGAGGTCCGCTTTGCCATTGAGGGTGACTCTTTGCACTGATGTGGCATGGTGGGTGAAGGACATCGCCAGCCTGACTCCTGGTGCCAGTCGCAGCTCGTGGCGGACGAGGTAAAAGTGGCGTTGGGTTTGGTCCTTGCCCTTCTCAGCGCCCTGGTGCGGCGCGTGATCGAGCCACAGAAGGTCTGCCAGGCGTTGTGGAGGTCCCGTTCTGGCACTAGCCGGCACAACACCAACTCGAAGGGCTGCTCGGTCATCGCCCCCAGGCGGTATCTGAGCTGTTCTGCATTGAGGCGCCCATCCGCTCTCTCCGCCCTCCGTCGTAGCGTGCGCGCCTTCTGCGCCAGCTTGCCCTCCGGGCCCCGTGATCCTTGTGGGCGCTTCGACCCCACTTTCCCCGCGTCATGGAAATCCTCCTCATGTTGGTCGTCCCACTCAGACATGTTGTCGGGGCCTGCTACAGTAAAGGAGGGGACACGCAAGCCGTCGCCCATGCGAGGATTGTTCCCCCCCCCCCCCCCTGCTACAGTCGAACTGACCCAAAGCTCTGCACAAGGTGCAGCTCCCCGCACAACGCACCCCACTTATGTGCCGCCTCAACCTTTGCCCTGGTAATGCTTGCGGGTGTCAGGTCTTGCAATTGGGATACAACATCAGCAGGCATGCGCGCATTATCAACCCAGACAACATTCAAGACCATGCCCGTGTGCCACAACAAGTTGCAAAGAGCACGGAGTATCTTCACTTGCGTACATGCCCTCGTCGACGCCCTCATATTGGCTGCAATGTAGCAGGCCGCTGTATTGTCCACAAACAAGGAGACCCAGTGCCACTTCTGGGTCACCGCAAACCTACAGGCATGTAGGACACCGCTGAGCTCTGCCTATTGTTGGTTCTTGGCCGGGATGTTTCGCGTTCTCATGACTCCATTGCGTCCAGGGATACCCAGGCGGTACCCACCAGGAGTCTCCGCTGCATCCACGGACAAGAATGGTGCAAAGCCAAAATGCCCAGGCATTGGGTCAACCGTGGCTGGCACATACGAGATTGCCAGCGCATCGAACAGTGCCGATATCAGGGCCGGGCTCGGGCGGTGCTGAAAACGATGATGTCCCCAACGGAACCTATGCCACCCCTGCAGAAATAGGGTGATTCCTTTGCGTGGTCCAAATGCCCATTGCATTTTTCCCGTGACCCGCTCCACCACCTTTGGAGACACAGGCGAGCAGGCCGTTTTGATGGCAATGCCTAAGCACTTTGTGAATATCTTGTCGGTGTTTCACACCTCCCCTTTGGCCAGGTCGAACACCTTTCCCAGCCACACCACATTCTGATGTGGCTCGAGGCAGGATTTGGTGGAGATGCGCAGGCCCTTTGCCATCAAGAAAGCCGCCAGCCATGGACCCAGGCTGTCCATGCACTCCCTGTCTCGTGACAAGATCAGGACATCGTCCAAATAATGGAAACGGTAGATATCGAGCCCCACCGCGTGGTTGTCAAAGAACTCCCTCAACAACGCCGCCAATGTGTCCTGTGCCAGTACCGGGGAAAACTTCCACCCAAACGGGAGGCAGTGGAAGTGCGCCCCCTGTATGCGAAACAGTCCCCTATGTGCAGCCGAGATTTGCAGGCTCCAGTAGAAGTTGGATATGTCCAAAGTGATGCCCCACAATGGTGCTCCTTGGTGTATCTCCCGTTGGATGGTCTGAAAGACCGTGTGAATTGACGGAAGCTTGACCTTGCGCAATGGTACCTTTGAGCAGTCATTCAGATTTCGCATGTCAGTGATGAAAGACCACTTCACATCATTTTTGGGTTTAACGAAAGCCGACACATTGTCCGCGGGGTCCTCCCACCCAGGGGCCCCTAAACACTTACGGTCCCGACACGGGAACCCATCGTCCACCGGCACTCCAATCATGCGCCTGGTGTGCAACGACGGCTGCCACACATCGAATCTCCCACAATCCGGCCCCGACTTCCAACTCCGTATATCCCAGATGAGGCGCGTTGGGATGTTCGCGTTCCACACATCCAAAGGGATGTCCAGGCTGCCCCTCTCTCCAAGGCCCGCAGCAATCATTCTTTCTGAAATATCTCCCGACGGGCCATCCCCATCATACCCGTCGTAGTCCTGCCCCAGCAAGTCCCAGATGAGCTCATGCAAAGCCTCCATGTGGCGTAACATATTTTCCAGGTGTGCCTGTCCACCATCCACATCCTTGAGGCGCTCCCGCGCTCGGAGGATTACCGCAAGCGCGGCCCGGAAAAGCTCATTCCGCGGGATATCCGAGACCCGTTCGACCCGTCTCGAAGCCGACCACGCACATGCCCGTGCCCGTCCATATGTGACCCACGCTCCTGCAGTACTCCCTCCTCCAACTCCCATTAGAGATTTCATCCTTCGCGGCTTGTGCTGCCCACCCACCTTGTTGTCGGGTGATACCTGCCTCGATTTCCCACCCTCTCCCACTGCCCCACAGGCCGTCCAGCCAGCCGCCTCCTCAGGTGCTCTCCTCTTACCCCTCCTGCCATCGGCCTTCCGAGGTGAGGGGCCGTCTGAGGATGACCCAGAGTACGTGGAATCTCCAGAGTCGCTCTCCGGGGCGTTCCCCTCAAGGATATTGTAGGCCTCAGGGGCCCAGAATTCCGTACATCGCCTGGTTGGTGTTCCCGCAATCCATGGCCTCCCCTTGAGGTAACTGGGGGGGGTAGGCGTCCTGAATGGGTGCCGGATGCGCCCTGGGTGCGGGCAGACCTGAACCACGCCTTGATGCTACGGATCTTGCCTCCAGCCTTGTACATGGTCGCTGGGCCAAGGCGTCGCCATGCATCCCATCTGAGGTCCTTCCACTTGGATTCACGCAAAAGGGTTGCCATGACATTTTGCAGTTTGTCCTCAGAGACCAGTCGCTGGAACTTGTCGAGGTTCGAGCACCTTTGCGCAATCCAGGCGCAGACTGCAACCATTTGAGGGCCAATCCTGAAACCGTACAGGTAATCCAAGCCCTGTGGACTTTGCGGTCATAGAACTCCGCCCTTCCTGCTAGAACCCCCAGCCTGTGGAAGCTGATGCTGGCCGCCTCGCCGACTCTGAGGCCCAACAGCGTTGAAAGTACCGCGAGTCCCACCACACACCACTCCAGCTCTGAATCCGCTTGGTGTGCCATGATCTGCATAGCCTCAAAACTGCCCCACTCCTGTGTGGACTTCTCTTCCAGCCGCTGTGCCGCCTTGAATGCCTTCCACAGTCGTTTTGGAACCGGCTCGCCGACCCCACGCATGGTGTATGCCATGGCCGCTGCATTGAGGATTGTTTTGACTTAGCTGCTGCCTTTTCCCTCTCGAATGGCATCACACACGACTTGTTCCACGACCTTGTACGGTCCCCATTCCGGTCGTGCCATATGCGTCTGTCGGAGTCTTCGCATTCCCGTCTTGTACGTACCCAACAATGTCGTGCTACAGGAGTTTGCGAGGACTTGCCAGTTGCTTCCCAAGACCCCATCCTTGTTGTCCGCCTGGGCTCGGCACAATGCGGCATACGCCCGTCTGTATGCCGGCCATTCCCTGAGAATCGCGTCGTCGTCACTCTCCCCCTCCACTTCTCCTTCATGCCAAACGAGCCTGTTTGGGCTGTCCTACGCCATGCCCGTCCTCCGCCATGCCCCCCCCTTGCCCCCCTTCCGGGGGGAGTCAGTTCCCGCAGTGGCTGTCTCCAAATTCTCCACAAGGCCCCGGGGGGGCCGTCGCCACGTCATATGCGTTGTCGCCTCTCGCAGTGCAGTAGTAGGTGATGTTCTCCCACTCCGCGAATCAGAATCTCCCTTTTCGGGTCGCTTCAATCCATGTTCGGGCTCCCAATCTTTCCACCTCCCTGGCAGACCTCCCGTAGGGGGACTGTGGTTGCTTCCCGGTGCCCTTGTGTGAGCCACCAGTCACGCTGTGGCCCCCGCTGGGGTACTTCTCCTTGTACTTGTCCTTGGAGACGAGCATCACCTCCCACACTTCCTTTGCCAGCGTTTCCCCTTTGTCCTCCTCGTTGGACTCCAGGAACTTCTTCAGGGAAGCTGTCACCTCACGCATCCATTTGGCATTTCCTGGGGCTTCAACAAACTCGTCTAGCGCTGTAGGGGTCACGGGTCGCACGATTTTTGCTCTTTGCTTGTGCTCAAGTCTCACTTTGAGCGCTTCCATCTGTTTTGAGATCTCCTGTTCCTCCGGGTCTACACGTGCGTCTGGCTTCCCTCCATCTGATGCATCTGCCGTTACCAGGTTCAGCTTGTGGCCTTCCCAAATGATGATCCACTTCAAATTGTCGAAAAGGGCCGGCGCCCCCATTGCCCTGAGCACGAATTCGGAGTCTTCTGGCTTCCGCGTCTCCGAAATGCCCTCAGCAAACTCTCGGATGGCTAGGCGGTGCTTGGCTGCCAGCTGTGCCACCTCCATTCCCGCCTTCGCAATTTCGGCACTGGAGCAGAGCTTCTCAAAAGTGGTCCACTGCGACTCCAAAAACGACTTGATGCGCGCCTTGATCTTGTCGACGACCGTCAGCTCCGTCTCCTTTTTCGCCTTGAAATCTCCTGTTTGGACATCAATTGGGCATCGACAGAGGCTCTCATAACCAGCAATGGCGAGGAGGAGTTTGAGCGGATCTTCGTCCCAGCCAGAGGCCACCTTGAGGTCTTGCAGCCATTTAGCGTGGTCCACCCCCGCGTCTCTGTTGCGCTGCATGATTTCCACCGCCGCTCTCGCCAAGTGGTCCGCGGGGAGGGTGCTCTTGTAGACCTCGAACTGGCCCTTGGAGACGAAGTCTTTGAAGGTGAGGTTCTGCATGCTCATGGCTGATATCTTGTATGCATCTCCTTACTTGGCCTGACGGGCCTAAGAACCCAAAAATCTGTAAAAGATTCTATAGTGATAGTGCATATGAGTGATATTATGGGGTGAATCATGTGTTTCGCCTAAAGGCGAATCCCGTGATGGGAGAAGGAAGCACGGAGCGACATGTCGCGGAAGGTGGAGGTTGAGGCACGGAAGCTGGCCCGGCGCGAGGATGTGGTGTCGGAATCCTCCGGTTGAAAAAAATATTCTGTGGTCCCTGGGAAGAGGACCCGCGGCCGCCCCGCAAGGCGCCTGGAAAGGTGCCGGGTGTCACTCCGGCCGGGCAAACCTCCGAGCTGCTGCGGCTGCAGTCGGAGAATGAGTTGCTGAAGGGGAAGGTGAGGCTGTCCGAGGAGCAGGTGGCAGAGCGCGACGCACAGCTGGTTGCTGTGCGTCGCGAGAGGCTTATATGTTCGTCCTACATTCTTACAATTTTGTTGTGCATCCTTTGGTGATTTGGTGGTGGAATACCACTTGCACACGTGTGACTGAATGATTGAAACAATGCAATAAAAAAGGCGCCAATAATAGCCTCCATGTTCGCTTGCACACATGGCATGCATTGGACCCGAGATGTGGGTTTGTGTTTGGGTGTAAAGGGGGGGGGGGGAGCAGGCATTTACCTGGAGTTTGCGTATGCAAAAGGGGTATTTTGCGTCCCAAGTAAAAAAATACCTGATAGAAACAGGGTAATGTACGCACGCAAAAGGGCCCTTTTACGCACGCAAAAAGAAAGTAAGATATAAAAGCATAGTGCCAGGCCTCGAAAGCACAAGAGAACACTGCGGGTAGGGGTAGGGGACCACCACGGGTGTTTCTAATGTAGAACCCAAGTCATGGGGGTACTTTTAGCATGCCGGATTAGAATTTCGTACTCATTTTTCACCAAAGGGATGTTTTCCACCACTTCCTCTTTTTTGCACCATTTGTACCTCCTTTTTGCGGTATTTAATGAGAAACGTTACTTCGCAGCTACGCGGAGGGGTCTAGCGCACCACAGAAAAGACCAACATGACCGACAAGAAAGACCCTTACCGGAGCCTAAGAGAAGGCAAGGAGAAGAGTTAATGCTTGCATTGGAGGAGCGCCTAACTGCTCCTTTGACGAGTGTTGCGTGGACACTTGGACATCTTGGACAGAAATCTCAATGCAATCCGCGCCCACGTGCTACTGAGGTATGAAGAGCTGCAATGGCACATCGCCGCAGTGCAAAAAGAAGGCAAAGAAGCACACAAAAAGAAGCACGAAGCAATGGTGGAGATTGTACAAGGAGTGCAAGGATATGCGGCGGCCTGGCAAGATGACTATGATACGTGTAAGGGAATACATCAGGCGCAAGGAAGGGCGATGAAGGAGCATATCGCCCAAGTGGTGGGAGAACTCATCGGGCAGATCGAGACGTGCCCAAACATAGGAGGCGAGATCACGGATACGTTGACCAAGCATGCCGGCGAGTTAGTGTAGTGCCAAGGTCTCATCAACGACAGTGGGCACTCCATCACCACCCTCAACAACCTCATGGACGATACAAGGGGGACGTTCTTCTAGGCCATCGCGATGTCCTCAAGGAGCGCATGGTAGAGGTACAAAATTGGTCAGGGGGTAGTACCTACCAGGGATGCGGGTTCCAATTCGCAGGAATTCGCTCAAATTCGAATTAGCCCCGAATTCGCACAAATTCGTGGATTCCTCTTAGTTCGAATTCGCAATTTCCAATTTGACTTTTTCCCAAATTCGCTTGAACCTACCCACCCCTGAGAACCCATAGGCTGACCTAAAGTTTACCTACTATGTTTCAATTTATCTCTTTGCATAAAGGTATTTAGTGGGGAACTGTATGTCTTACCTATTACCGTGTGGCATAAAAGCTTTCAACTCCAGAAGCGGGATTGACCTTGCCATTTTCGGCATTTTCGCTTTCATTCACCGTGCTTAGAACATTAAACAAAAGTAAAGACATGTCAAAACCAAGAATACCAAAGAAAGACCTACAAACGCATCCTTGCATCTTTCAAATGCCTTTTGGAAAAGAAGCAACAAAGCATGCAAAATCACCGAGCCACACTCAACAAATCAAATGTGAACCACTTCTTGCCCTTATTGGGCCTTCATTCATTGCATTCTTGAATTCAATCATTGCACTGGAGTTTGGCTAAGAAAAAAAATAATAAATACGACAGAAACTCAAGCCAAGGTAGCAATCGGCAATCCAGTAATAGTATTAGTGTCATGATTGTCCATAATCATCACCATTGTAGTGCCCATGAGTGTCACATTGCACCGTCAAATGTCAACTGTTTGACAATTCATCGTACCAATTTCTTCTAGGTCACAAGTGGAGAAAGGGACAGAAGAGCACCAAAATGAAGCTTAGGAGAAGGTGAACACATTTTACCTGTCACAATTCCCTCGAAAAAAGGCGAAAAGTAAAAGTTCGCGGCGCGATTTTCTCTGCGTTGGTGAGGCTTTTGTGCCGGAAGAGGTTGCCGGGGGGTCCTCCTCCGCCTCTCCCACCTCTGGTACCGTCGGCTCAATGAAAATCAGGTCCGGGACGTTCTCCGGTTCCACCACATTTGGGGGTGTGCGAAATTTTTCCGGCACAAAGGGGAAAAAATTTTCCTCCCCGGCCCGCCAGCTCCACGATGGATCAACGTTCCATCCATGAGCAAAACATTGCCACGCTTTTGCTGGACCACGTGCCACGTGTTGGACGTGTGGTAGCCATGGTTCGTCCCCGGTGCAATTTGCAAGGATTTATCTGCGGGATCATCCTGCAGGGATATGAAAACCACCCTCGTGTCCGCGGCACCGCGCAACGTAATCATGAAATCGCGGTGCGGCCATTGATAGCCCATCCAGGGGGGGGGCCTCCGTTCCACCAACCGGCGCTCCCTGTACTCCGGGTCTTCCAGCACCGAGAAAAGGTCCTCAAAAATGCGCAGCAAACGCCACTTGAGTTCCGAGTTGCACCGTGCCCAAGGCCCCCAACGGCAATATGTGTCGGTGTACCTTGTGCCGGATGCGGATCGGGAAAAGGAGGCCGGCAGCCGACGGATGTGGTCAAACCCCGGCAAGGTGAAACATTGGGAAGAGCGCGTCAATACGGACACGAACATTTTTCTTCGGGAGTCCAAATTTTTGGAATGGTCGGCCTACGGAGCGATTCAGTCTGTGGGTCGGCGCGAGACCTTGAAAGGGCCGGCCATCCCTGATTTGACGCAGCCCACTATTTTTGTAACACAGGACGCATTTTTGCGCTTGTCATGGGCTGTCCGTCGCCAGACATCGCAGTGAAATACCCTGTGTCTCCGCATCCCCTGCCGGATCCGTGGGATGCACCGTTCTAGGGCGTGGCGCGGAACTTAGTTAGAGCACAATTTCCGGAACACCCACCCAGCCTCAATTTTGGGGCAACCACCTAAAAAAAAAAAGGATTCGGCACCCTCGAAAAATCCCCATCCCATTTTTCTCCCCAAACAACCCGCATTGTAGGGGTGGTTTTTCTTTGGGGGGGGGGGGGGGGGTCAAAGAGTCAGAGCAGAGTTAGAACAAAGTTAGAGCACAGTTAGAGCACCATGCTCTAACTAGTTAGAGCACCTTGCTCTAACTAGTTAGAGCACTAGTTATCGCGCGATAACTCAGTTATCGCGCAGTTATCGCGGGTAGTTATCGCGCACCCCTCCTCCATCCCTCACTAGGACAACACATGGTGCTGGGACGCACAGCGTAGAAGGTAAAAAATGGCACGAAAATGCTGAGCATATTGCTCAGGACATTTGGGGATGCTCAGCATTCATGCTCAGCAAATGGGACTCATATTGCAGGGTTGATCTCGGAAGTCCCAGCCAAAATTTCTTCCGAGCTCCCCCGGCACGGTCGGCTGGGAAGCCCATGGAACATTCCTACCGATATCGGTTGCGTTTTGGGACCCGATTTGGTTGCCAAAACTTCCGAGCATCTTTCCAGGGGATTTCAAAAACTTCCAAGCGTTTTTCCATCGGTTTTTTGTACGATGAATTACACCGTTCTTGGTTCCCAAATCCCACACCTCAGCAAAGAAACACACAAAAAGTCAAGCATGACTGTTCACTTAAGCTTGAAATGTGAATGTTCAGTGGGCAAGACGACGCCCTGTAAACATGAAACTTCTTACGGTGTACAATACAAGTCCACTACTTGTATCCATTCGCGAGTTAAAGTGGACCCAGAGCAACATAGTGACTTGGCTGAAAGAGGCCGTGAAGCCCCTGATCCCAAAAAAAGCAGGTTGCCTGTTCATTTCAGCTTGAACTTTGAATGCTATACTCTCCTTCGCTGAGCATCTGCACATGACAACCATCAGTGACATGGCATCCACATCCACCACCCCTCCCCCATGACTATGTACAACCACACGGCGATACTTCTTGGGTTGAGGTTGCGGTTCCGGGTTGTCACTGGATGATGAGGAAGAATCTGAGGCACTTACTGTGGAGGCTGCAGATAGGTGCACAGCATTATCGTCCGAATCATTATCCTCAGGACTGCTACTGCTCCCACTATCACTGCTACTGCTGCTGCTGCTGCTGCTGCTGCTGCTGTTATTGCTACTAGTGCCACTGCCACGAGGGCACACAAGTTGCTGCTCAATGTCGCTATCAACAATGGGTACACGCGCCAACTTCGTACGTCTCATGGGTTGAACACGCTGCTGCTCGTTCAAACCCGTAGGACCTTGAAATGAAGCAGCACTGTCCTCGCCCTCCGAAGGGGGTACAATATCAAATGTCGAAGGGTTAGAAACTCTGCTTTGAGGGATGGGCCCCACACGTCCCTTACCCTTTCCCTTGTGCTTCAGCGCCTTACGGCGTGCGGCAGAGGACTTAAATGTGGCACGGCTCTGCAAACCTAGTTTGGGCCACTTGCAAACAGCTTCCCTGTCCAGTGGTACCCATTGACGGGCACCACGCTTTGAGCCACAGGTCCCACACACACATACCACATCACTCTCGGGATTTGCACCTGGAAAGGTGCATTTCACTGAACGGGTGTTTGGGTGCATATATAGGGAGCAACCACCTCCATCCTGGAAATGCAGCAAATGCCCTAAGAGGCGTTTGAAGACCACATGCCACACTGCATTGGCAGCAACCATGCACGCCTCCAGAACAATGTTTCGTTGCACAGGCGCCCAAATTTTGGCACAGGGGATCTTCTTTTTTTTCCGCACGAACTTTTGATATAGCTCATGCTTCAAACTTTCACTAATACTAGCATCTTGCCTGGTACTAGTGACGGGGGCATATCTCTTGGCCACCCTGAGATCCCGCTCGCTGGCCTCATCGGAATACAGCATTGGTGTCCGTGGATTAAACCATGTGTGGGACCACCCATGCATATATAAGGTTGCAGTGCAACCTTCTTCAGCAAACTCGGGGATGATGTGCACAATATATGTGTACAACATCCCCATAGCTTGCCATGTGACAGTTGCCAGGTTATTAGACCCATAGCATAGATGCACCATGTGGCAAAATGCCACCACCAAGGAATGGAAAGGCAGGGAGAGCACCATACCCCATGCCAGTCTGCCCATGACTGTGCAAGCCTCGCGACTTGTGAGGCTAATGCCTACCCGGAATCTACCTCGTACGTGATGCACGTGCTGCCTGCTATCACGTGGCAAAGATCAAGGATCATACCTCCTTGCCACATGTCCTATGACCTGGAGCAGCTCATGGTTGTAGGGCGCTGTTGGTGTTCGACCTATGACAACCAGGATCCTCGAGGCTGCTCCTTTGGTGTTGTGCAATACGGGTTGCACAATATAAACCTCTTCCAGGTTAGATACCCCCTGAAACTTATGGGACCCACGCACACCATTGAGACATCCCCCTTTTTGCAAAAAAAGTTCTCCCGCCCCATCCTTATTCACCCAGGGACACGCCACACAGCCCTTTTGCCGGCACTCAGACCACAAATGGTGGTGATCGGCAGTGATTGCCCCGAGCCTTATCTGCAGGGTGGTGTTGTACACTGCACCAGCATACTTCATACGTTGCTTAAGTGTACAAGAAGGCAGGGCTTGTAAGGCCTCTGCACGTTTGGGTAGCCACTCGCAATCACTGACCTTGGGAAGCTCTTTCCAAGTCAACATGTCTGTGCACCTAGGCACATTGCCAGACATTGGGAACCAGTGTCCCTGGAAATCCATTATACTGATTTTTGTGTTAATATTTGGACGGCCCCGGGGCTAGTAACCGTCTGCGTAGAGGCCTAAAGTTAGGGTGGCATGGGGTTGTGGGGGTTTGTGCCGGCCTTGGGCAGCCAATGAGCCACACTTCTGTAGAAGTAGATGGCACAGCTGTGGTAACAACTTCTTGTTGTCCAGGGAGTAGTGCACCGTAGGAAGATGCAGGTCCTCCTGTTGCCTTAAAGCAACCCTTGACCAACCAACCCCTAGTTGGATATGGTCTAAGGTGCGCAAGACAGCGGCTGGCACCACATGCTCATGTGGAAGGCGAAGTGCAGCAGCCTGGCATTGTGGTGCTTAGGTGACGGATGTGGCCTGTGTGGTAGGCAAAGGGCCAAGGGACCTACGCACAACTGTGAAGGTGCCACTTGGGGGGCGCTGTAGCTGGTCTAGGTCCTTGGCGTGCAAAGGGGTAGCGGTGGGGAAGTTCATGTCAAAGGCTGACACCATGAATTGATCAGCTGGAATAGGGCATATGCTCGCAAATGCTGGGGCTGGGGCTGGTTTTCTTCCTCCTCTTACCTGCATGGGCCACAGAGTCAAGGGCCGCCCGCCCTGTCTTCACGCCTGTGGAGGAAACAAGCACCTGGGAATCTGAGTCACATGACTCACGGGCCACCTGCCCTCTCCTCACCCCTGTCGAGGAAATAGGCACCTGGGACTCTGAGTCAGATGACTCAGAGTCTGAAACCACCACCACCTCCTTCCCCTTCCCCTTCCCCTTCCCCTTACCCTTCTCCTTCCCCTTCCCCTTACCCACTGCAATATGTGGGGCAGAGTCTAAAGAGTCTGAATCAGCCCCCCCTTTCAGCCCCCCCTTCCCCTTCCCCTTACCCTTCTCCTTCTCCTTCCCCTTCCCCACTGCAATCTGTGGAGCAGAGTCTGAAGAGTCTGAATCACCCCCCCCCCTTCACCCCCCTCCTTCCCCTTACCCACACCAGGGATAACAGGGCCAGAATCAGGATTCGCAATGCAGAAAAGTACCACAATGGGCACCATGTTGCCCGAGAGGGCGGCAAAGGGGACAGGCCCTTTGCCCCCCCCAACCGGGGCCAACTGCCCGGAGACTTCTTTCATCTCCTTCAGCACCTGAGGGCCCCAGCTAGTGCGGCGGCACTTCCAATTCCCTTTCACCTGGGCCCGTGCAAGAGTTTTGCCCATCAACTCTCGGCACTGGCGCCCCCACATGGAAAAATGGCTGAGGGCGGGGGGGTTGCCCCACACACTCACACGGTGGCTCATGTGCCACAGGATTACCTTGACAGCCACATACATACAGTTGCGGCGATTGGAGGAATCGGGGGCGGTGTGCATCCTCACCGAAACCCCCCGCTCCCTCAACTTCTGAGTGCATGACCTTGAAACAGCCGTGCCTGCAAGGTCATACACCTCCCAGCCACCAGAATGCCCCGCAAAAACCACCCCATGCAGGGGCTCCTCCTGGTGTCCCCCTGTCACCTCCCATTTCCCAAAGGGGGGGAGGGTGCAGGGGGGCATCTTGGCGAGGGGGGCCTTAAGGAGGCGGCGTTTTTTTGCCTCCTCCCAAGGCCCCGGCATCTGCCCCAGCAGATGCTCTGCCCTTTCCTGCTGGGCAGTAGCTGCCGCCACACTCCGATCCAAAATGGCCTGGTCCAGAACCATCTTGGCCAGGTTTGGGGGCATCTGCCCAATTGGAGCACGATACTCCACTTGCTTGCGGGGGGTCAGGGCCCCCCGAGTGACCCACACCACCACCCCCTCCCCCCCTGGCCTGTAGCGTGCCCCGGCCGCGAACCAGGACACTGTCTTCTTACTCAGCTGTGCAAGCACCATCTGGACTTGCACAGCTGCAACAGCCGCCAACAAAGCTGCGCAGCGGGCAGCGTGCATGGCCTTGGGGTCCTGTGCATCTTCTGCTGCGGCGGCGGGCCCTGCTGCTGCTTCTCCTGCTGCTCCTCCAGCTGCTGGCGCCTCCCACAAAGCGGGGGTGGCTGGCGAAGGGTTGCTGGCACCGCCACTGGTACCGGCGCTGGGGTTCCCACTCCCAAGTTCCGCCAGTCGACCTCAGGAGATGGGGACGGCGGCATGAACTGGTGGCTGGGCGCGGGCAGCCAGGGCAGCAGAGATTGAAGACATCAGAGCGAAATAGAGGGCTGATGAAGACCCAACACAGTGCATCCCCAGCTTAGGCAGGGGGGGGGGGGGGCTTCTGGGGTCTCAACCTGGCCGTGGACCTCACCCTTGGCCTGCAACCATGCACCTAAGATGGTAAGTCGCTACCGCTTTGGTGCGCCCTCGGACGAAGGTTTGGGGGCCGGGGCCAAAAGAAACTCAATGCCCCACAAGACACCTTGCACATGGTACGTGGGTTGCTCGTCTGTTCTGAAAACCTCACGGTCGGGGGGGGGTAACCACCTTTTCCCACGTGGCTGAGGGGGCTTGGTCCCACACCCGCCAGCCGTCCTTTTCCCCGATAATCTCTACCACATGTGAACCTGTGATGGTGGCTCTGAGGGCGCTGTGAATCGTTGCATGTGGGGACTCACAGAAGGCATCGTTTATGATAACCCTCAAAACCTCGAACGGAACATGAATGAATGAGAGGGGGGGGGGACTGCACGTTGCAGGTAACTACTTTTTTGGACCGCTTGTTGACCTTGGCCTCTTTGAACCAAGTAACTACATCGCTCTGGGTCCACTTTAACTCGCGAATGGTACCGTCCGGGTGTGTGGACAGCATTGATTTCAAGTACATGTAATCTACACGCGGCCTCTCTTCAGATTCCTCTGCAAAAGTCCGGTCCGTGTTGTATTTCGGATCCGGAGCAAGAATGCAGAGGTTTCTGTATTGTACACCGTACGAAGTTTCATGTTTGCTGGGGCTTGTCTTGCCCACAGCCTCCCGGGTCGTCAAGACAGGGATTGAAAAATGTTTATGCATCAGCATAGCCAGCAAGGTATCCTTCGGCTAGATGCGGTATGCATCAGGGACAACCCTGTCTAAAAAAACCCTTAGCATTCTGGGTTCAATGGACTCTGACGGCTTATGCCGCACGCACAGTGCTGCTAGGGCGTGTTGGAGGCGCGATTGTGTATCACCCGGTTCGGGAACTTCGGTATTGGTTGTGCCCGCGTCAATGAGCTCGCCCTCAAGCTCCAAATCTGGTTCAAGGAGCTGCTGAACGGGCTGGGGGGGATGAGCGGACGAAGACGACGCACTAGCGGCACTGCCTTGACTACTAGACATGTCTATTGCATGTGACAAAAAGTGTTCGGAGCACAAAAAGGGAATACATTAGTAAGTCTACTCAAAGGGGCCAAGGTGAAAAAGCGACACACATGCAAAAAAAAAACCACAAAAGCAGGCACAAAGCTTCACAAGGCACGAAGGGCAAACATTCATAAGCTTGAGTACAGTGTTCCCAATGCAAGTTTGTAGGCAAAGCAGCCACCAAGGATCAAAGTGGCGTTGCACATGTCAAAAGCAAACGTCCAAATTCACAAAGGAGCACAAAGGGGAAGCTATCATAAGCTCGAGCACAGTGTTCTCCATGCAGTTTTGTAGGCAAAGCAGACAAAGGGTAGACAAACATTAGCTTCAACGTGTTGTTCTGCATGGCATCTTGCAGGCAAGGTAGGCACCAAGCATCCAACCAAAATTCAACTGGGTTCGGGCTGAAAAATTTCTTCCGAGCTCCCCCAGCACGGTCGTCTGGGAAGCCCATGGAACATTCCTACCAATATCGGTTGCGTTTAGGGACCCGATGTGGCCGCCAAAACTTCCGAGCATCTTTCCAAGGGTTTTCGGAAACTTCCAAGAGGCGGACCGAAGCATATCGCATGCATGGCGCTACAGATTTCCTAAAATTGCCACCGGTAACGGGACAATATTGGTCTCTCTTCCAATGTTCTATGCTGGGCACCGGTGGTACATGTTAACAACACAAAAGGCTTGGTACAAAGCATTTTTGGTCTTTCTTCACACAAACTCGTCAATGTCTGAGGCCTTGGCAGCCTCCGGTCCCAAAAGCCCTTGCTGCAGGGCGTTCATGGACATGCAATGGTGCATGTGGCGGAGCAAAGTGGTGACTGATTGGGCCGGGGTGCCTGAGGCCACACCCGCACCCAACGTCACCGTGATCCATGAGTAGCACCTTCCCCCATCTAGTGGACCACAAGTATAAGACACCTGCAACGTACATGTGCGTGCACAGATGACGAGGATGCAATAGCAACGAGCGCCAACAGGCAGCACCAACATTTTTTGGGCAACACCTAAATATTTGGCTGCATCGGCCAAACTAACCTCCGAGTTTGCAAGTTCTATGAGTACTCAAAATGAAATTGCAAAGGTGGACGAGATGGTTCAACAACATTGTGGGTGGTGTGTCATGCTTTTTTGGCATTTGGGGGATAATTTTTCCCATCGCACAACTTCAGTAATTTTCAGGCCGATAAATGTTAGATGGACCGCGAGATTCATCTAACGATTATCGTCCTGAAAACTTGCCTCCGTCTAACACTTTTTGTTACACAATCGTTCCCATCTAATATTTATCGGCCTGAAAACTCGCCCCCCCAGGAGCGAAGCGGACGGGCCGAGTTTTCAGGCCGATAAAATAGTCAAATTAGTCACGACAACAAGGACCCACCTCATCGTCCACTTTCATGGTAGAAGTAGACAAGGTAGCATAAAAGCAAGACTCGTGGCAAGGTGCATTGCACACTTTTGCCGTTTGTCATCATCCCACTCACTATCATCCTCATTCAAAGACTCTGCCGTGTTCTCCTCCTCAAGGAGATCTAGAGACACACCACTCAAAAATCCCAAGGACGAGTGAATAGAAGCAGTTGAGGCATGCGCATCTTTGCTCCCCGGGGGGGCGGCCGGGCCGGGTCCTTGCATGCGACCTCCCCCAGCCCCCCCCCCCCCCCCCCTCCCCCCTCCCCGGGTTTTGAAAGATAGTGGTGCCGGGTCGGCCCTCAACAAGTGTTCCTAGAGAAAATTGTCCGGCGCCAAAGGCGCCAATTTTTTTTTTCATATTATGTGTTTATACTCAAAATACTCAAAATTTTGTAGAGAATTCATATTTGTGTTAAAACAACAAGAAAAAATTTTGACCTGAAGGAGGGCTACAGGAAGGCTACAGACACTAACAGCAACCCTAGCCCTAATCAAGACTCAATATTTGGACCGAGCTGGTGGGGGAGGGAACATCAGTTATGACTGGTGAGGAACATCAAGAATGATTCACACATTGATGGCTCTTGACAAAGTGAAATCAGCTTGCAAGTGAACCCCATCACCACGAGGCCCACTTTCAAGGCTTTTTGGACTTCTGAGGGGCCAAAATGCCCCAAAATGGGCTCAAAATGGGCTCATTTCACCCGTTGGTGCACCCCAAATGGTCTAGGATGAGGCTTGGAAAAATCTGTTTTTGAC
The DNA here is from genome assembly GCA_964036045.1 of Eutreptiella sp. 'Long Island Sound 2002'. Lineage (NCBI taxonomy): Eukaryota > Euglenozoa > Euglenophyceae > Eutreptiales > Eutreptiaceae > Eutreptiella > Eutreptiella sp. 'Long Island Sound 2002'. Next base: position 56,823,121 of record OZ038383.1, on the reverse strand, counting down.
CCATTTTTGACCCATTTTTGGTCCCAAAACAGCCCATTTTCAAGGCTATGTGGGATTTTTGGAGGACCAAAATGGGCCACCACAAGGTCAAAACGGTCCAAAAACACTTATTTTAGCGTCGGACATGGTGTAGGATCATTTTTGGGAAAAGTCATCTTTTTACCCCTACTGGACCCTGTTGACCCATTTGGGCACCCACCTGTTTGGGCTTGAGCTTGCAGCTTGCCGCAGCCTAGTGGGCCTTGGTATTGGCGTCTAGGCGTCCGTTTGGGCAATTCAGAGGCTTTTTTTACTTCTGAGGGGCCAAAATGCCCCCAGATGGGCTCAAAATGGGCTCATTTCACCCGTTTGTGCACCCCAAATGGTCTAGGATGATATTTGCAAAAGTGCGTTTTTGACCCATTTTTGGTCCCAAAACAGCCCATTTTCAAGGCATTTTGGGATTTTCGGAGGACCAAAATGGGCCACCACAAGCTCAAAACGGTCCAAAAACACTTGTTTTAGCGTCGCACATGGTCTAGGATCATTTTTGAGAAAAGTCATCTTTTTGCCCCTACGGGACCCTGTTGACCCATTTGAGCTCCCACCTGTTTGGGCTTCAGCTTGCAGCTTGCCGCGGCCTAGTGGGCCTAGGCATTGGGGTCTATGCGTCCGTTTGGGCAATTCTGCGGGGTGGAAACCACAAAAAGTGGGGGGTTGCGGGTGGAATAGGTGCCCTCGGAATCGCATTTTGAGCCATGTAGCCAAAGATATGGCCTATTCTTGGTTTGTGGCTGTCGGCATTTGGAGCTTCTGGGGGCCTTTTTGGGCCGTTTCCGGGACATATAATGGAGTTAGAGGGCCGCAAAGAGCTCGTTGACACGGGGAAGTCAAGCCGCACATGGAGTGTAGCCACCGTTTCCCTTCGTTTGGCCGTTTTGAATGGGTTTTAGGGCTTTTTTGGCCGAAAAAAGGCTGTTTTTGGCCCTAAACTGCAGTTTTTGAAACTGAGGTCCGCCACTTGCGAATCCCGTTCCCGGCCACCACTGTCAAGTTTCCTGCTCAAACTTTGTGTGATTGTACTTCACACCCATAGGTGTCATCCACCAAAATTTCACTCAAATCCAAAGCACCACGACGGAGTTCTGATTTTGGCCCATTTCGCGCGTGCTGCTTGCTTGCTGCTTGCTGCTTCCTTGCTGCTTGCTTGCTAAACCTGGTAGGTCCACCCTAGACACTAAAAAGGGTTATAAAACCAAGACTGGTTCCACCAGCTCGGTGACCCTAGCCCTAGCCCTAATCAAGATTGAATATTGGGACCGAGCTGGTGGGGGAGGGAACATCAGCTATGACTGGTGAGGAACATCAAGAATGATTCACACATTGATGGCTCTTGACAATGTGGAATCGGCTTGCAAGTGAACCCCATCACCACGAGGCCCACTTTCAAGGCTTTTTGGACTTCTGAGTGGCCAAAATACCCCAAAATGGGCTCAAAATAAGCTCATTTCACCCGTTTGTGCACCCCAAATGGTCTAGGATGAGGTTTGGAAAAATGCGTTTTTGACCCATTTTTTCCCCATTTTTGGTCCCAAAACAGCCCATTTCCAAGGCATTTTGGGATTTTCGGAGGACCAAAATGGGCCACCACAAGCTCAAAACGGTCCAAAAACACTTGTTTTAGCGTCGCACATGGTCGAGGATCATTTTTGAGAAAAGTCATCTTTTTGCCCCTGTTGACCCATTTGGGCACCCACCTGTTTGGGCCTGAGCTCGCAGCTTGCCGCAACCTAGTGGGCCTAGGTATGGGGGTCTAGACGTCCATTTGGGCAATTTTGAGGGGTGGAAACCACAAAAAGTGGGGGGTTGCGGGTGGAGTAGGTGCCCTCGGAATCGCATTTTGAGCCATGTAGCCAAAGATATGGCCTATTCTTGGTTTGTGGCTGTCGGCATTTGGAGCTTCTGGGGGCCTTTTTGGGCCGTTTCCACGACATATCATGGAGTTAGAGGGCCACAAAGAGCTCGTTGACATGGGGAAGTCAAGCCGCACGTGGAGTGTAGCCACCGTTTCCCTTCGTTTGGCCCTTTTGAATGTGTTCCAGGGCTTTTGAAGCCCAAAAATGGCTGTTTTTGGCCCTAAACTGCAGTTTTTGAAACTAAGGTCCGCCACTTGCGAATCCCGTTCCCGGCCGCCACCGTTGAGTTTCTTGCTCAAACTTTGTGTGATTGTACTTCACACCCATAGGTATCATCCACCAAAATTTCACCTGAATCCGAAGCACCACGACGGAGTTCTTATTTTGGCCCATTTCGCGCGTGCTGCTTGCTTGCTGCTTGCTGCTTGCTTGCTGCTTGCTTGCTAAACCTGGTAGGTCCACCCTAGACACTAAAAAGGGTTATAAAACCAAGACTGGTTCCACCAGCTCGGCGACCCTAACCCTAGGGCTAACCCTAACCCTAGGGCTAACCCTAACCCTAGGGCTAACCCTAACCCTAACCTTAACCCTAACCCTAACCGAAACCCCCCCCACCCCTGGCTGGACGCCCCCTGACCCCCGGCCAGACACCCCCCCCGACCCCTGGTAGAAACACCCCCCCCCGACCCCCAACAGGACCCCCCCCCCGACCCCCGGCAGGGACCCCCCCCCCCGACCCCCAACTGCCCCCCCCCCCCCCCCCCCCCCCCCCCCCCCCCGAGTTTTGACAGATAGCTGGGGGGTCGGTTGCATCAGGACCGTTGGTAGTCGCCCCCCCGGGCTTTGCTCGGCGATTCCACCCCCACAAGAGTTTGCAGCCTTGATAAGAATATCAAGGGCAGCACGATGGTACACTGCCAACGTTTTTGGGGCAACACCCAAATATTTGGCTGCATCGGCCAAACTTACGTTTGAGTATGCAAGTTTTGTGAGTACTCAACATGACATTGCAAAGGTGGCCCACATGGTGCCACAACATTTTGGGTGGTGTGTCGTGCTTTTTTGGCATTTGGGGGATAATTTTTCCCATCCAACAGCTTCAACAATTTTTCGGCCGATAAATATTAGATGGATGGCGAGATTCATCTAATGATTATCGTCCTGAAAACTCGCCTCCATCTACCACTTTTAAACATGTGACTAGATGGCAATACCACGTGTTATACCACAAAGCCTGTATGAGTACTGTCCCACTTGATGCTATCTCTATTTGGTCAACTCTTCTTATGATAACATGACCTGCAACTGCCGTGATAAGGTGAGCTGAAGCAATTGCAATGTAAGTGTCCTCTACACACTTAGTACCTCGTACGGAGTCTACATTAGAGGAATTCAAAGCAGCGTCCTGTATGTGCAGTTGCAACATGCAATGTACTGTTAGCCGCAGGTAGGTAGGGCCGGGGACAGGGGCCCAGGAAACCACTCAAAAAGTCGGGGCAAAGGCGCGACGACTGGGAATTTTTATAAAGAGACATTTTTATTCTAGCTCTTTTGCTCCATGTGCGCTTCAAGAGGTACAAGGTTTGGCTTGGGTACATCAAGACTGGCATTGAGATTAAAAAGCTTAGGCCTGGGATGCAAGGGAAGGGTAACATGTGCAGCATCAGTGTTTGTATTTTACAGGTGTTTATCTGTTTTCGTCACAAAGCATCAGAGTTACAAAAAGCGGGCGAATTTACCAATGCCCGTGTGTCCAATATGCTCGGGCAGTGTCCCTGCTTTTTCGAGGCGAAGTTTTTACGAGGCACGAAAGAAAAGCAAGGTTTTGAAACAAACAACAATCCCAACCAAAGGACTGCAGGACATCGAGATAAATAGGGTCCCCAGGAGTCCCACCAAGACTCCAACAGTAGATCCTGTGGAAGAGGGTTGTTCTCTAGGAAGGCGCACTAGACATATTGGCCAACGCAGCCATACAAAGTACCAAGGAATGGGCTTTAGAGGGCTCAGGGAATCACACCGCTCAACCAAAGCGTTGGCGACATCCTCCATAGAGGCGACGCCGAGCAGCAGCCTCGGGTACACAGCGACAGCAAGGACTGTGGAGGGAGTGAACATGCCTTGGTTCCGACGGGGAGCCGCACACCGCCGGCTCGGAAAAAGTCGGGCGTCGATAGGAAGGGATAACAGCCGCTGACCACAACAGCCGCACCTGCACCCAACACGTACCCGTTGAAAATTGTGTCCACGCTGGAACCGGGAGGCACATGCCTCCAGCGCGGGACCTCATCAGCACCAAAGGACGGAGAAATTCCGCAACCGGCCACACTTCAATCTGAAGTTGCCCACACAAGAATCAGTGTGGCCGGCCAGACAACACCGAAGAAGGCCAGAGGGTCACAATTTGCAACACAACCGACTCCGAAGTGCCGCTAGCGCAAAATCTTGCCCTCAACCAAGGAGCATACCACCCATACACATATACTCAAAAAGAGTCAGCGCGCACATCGCAAGCACACTTCGTGCTCTGCCGCACACAAAGGAATATTTAAGGAAAAGCAGGACCGCACGGGAGTTGGACGGGCGAGGAACACCCTCTCGAATGAGCCCCACCTGCGAGCGCCCCCACCTGAGTGAGCAGGGTGCGGACAAGGTGGGGCTGTTTGCGCGCTCGCTCACTTCCAATTTGCTAACACCACCGCCGCGATCGAAGACTGGAGTGGGAGCCACCATAACGCAAGTGGCACAAAACACGGCAACGCCGGACCACAAAGCCACATTGCAGAGGCCACAACCAGAGCGCCGCGAAGCACAATGTGCGCCACGGGCACCCACCAAGGAGCTCTTGCACGCACTTGCACCACACGGCGGACAGGGAGTCAGCGGCAGCACCAAGCTGCTTAAATGTCAAGATAGGGTATACGCAAAAGTATCTTGGCGCCAAAACTCGATACGGACGCGTTCCTGCTGTACATTGACACCGTATTGGAGCCGTACGGCGACCCATAGGAACCCGCGAATCCTCAGCAGCCCGCTAAGTCCTCAAATCGTGTAACTACAAAGTAAAGGCCCAGAGTGTTTCTTAGGTAAAAACCAGGTAAAAACTAGGTAAAATGGGTAATAATTCAATAACTTGCTTTGTACGTGTTTGCTCGCTTTGCCCTCTCTTAGCATGTGCAACGGACACATTTGCATGCAAATAGGCTGAAATATGGGTGAAAACGAAGGTGTTTTGCCACTTTTACGTGTCCGACACCACTCCCATGTACATGCAATTATTGTCCTTTGCTGCCTTTTTGCGCGTAAAAGGGTGTATTTGCGTGGTTACTATAAGTTCAGCTCGGACGCGAAAAGGGTCATTTACGCACGTAAAAGGGTTTATTTACTTGTCTCGTGAATTCCGTTGCGGACTCAAATTAGGCCCTTTGCGCACGCAAAATGCATGTAATTGCCTCTCTGCTCTTAGGGGCTTTTCTTTCGTGGGACATGCCAGGCAAGAAGTCCAAAGCCAAGGCCGCTGTCCAAGCCTCCGGGGACCGGAATCCACCGCCCAAGCTCGCCCTCGCCCGCACTACCCACTTGCCCACCAAGGAGGTTTTTGATCAGTATGTGAAGGTGGTGGGTGGTGGAAAATGTGGCGGGAACTGGGATCCGGGTGTTGGATTGTGCGCTCTCGGTGAACGAGATTAAGGGGTTGCCGTCTATCCCCAAGGATGTTTGCTCGGTGAAAGAGCGGCTGCAAAAATTGCAGCAGGAAAGCGGTGAACCCTTGAGATATTTGTTGAGGGCCAACCTGCAGGCCGGTCCAGTTGCTTTGACCAAGGGAGTTTTGAGCAATTTTGCTCCGGGCCTATACCCTGCCCAATGGGGATAATCCTGCAACATAGCGCAGAGACGTTAACGGCATTGTTTGCCAGGGGAGCCACCTGTTCACCGTTCCCGGGGCGGTTTGCCGGCGCCCACCACTTGAAGGAGAATGTCTTCCCAATTCTCCTGTCCCTCCAACTGCACGGCAGACAACTTATGTCCTCCACCAACTTGTAGCCTTATTGCGTGTCACTGTTGTCTCAGACCTCAACACGCTCCACTGATTTGTTTGCATTTGGCTTTGTTGTGATCAGTCCGTGTCTTCGTCCTCAACTCTTCCCTAAGGCCCCATACTCCTCGGGGGTCCTAGAGGGCATGGGATGCGCTGTTCTAGGGTGTGGTGCGGAACCCCCCCAATTTTGGGGGTTGTTAATATGGTTGAAACCCGGACTTTCACATGTTACATGGGTGCACTATGATGCAACAATGTGCCTTCCATGTCTCGTTTGCTCGGTATTGCCCATCTTGCACTTTTTGCGATTTGGTCTTTTTGTGTTCTAACTAGCTAGAACGGGGTTAGAGCACTAGTTATCGCGGGGGTTAGCGCGCGATAACCTAGTTATGGCGCGAGTTCTCGCGCTAGTTATCGCGCGATAATTAGGTATCGCGCGAGTTATGACGTAGGTTATCGCGCTTCATTTTGTCTAGTACCATGTTTCCCCTCTTCGCTTTAGCTCTCAAATACTCTACAATGCTGCCCACGCTTGGTGCGAGCACCATTAAAAGCTCCTTGGGATCCGTCGCCTTAGCGAACCCGAGGAGTTTACGACTGCTGACACCACTATAAGGCGCCTTGTGGCGAATCATTTCGAAAAGGGTGTGGACTTTGGAGTCATCATCCATAAGCCCCCCTTCATGGCCGACGAGAAGGACCCTTTGGTTCTCAGCAACTACAACTTTGAGTTGCTAGAGATAAATCCGGGGGTTGGTGGAATTTTGATCCAGCTTCATTCGGACGATGTGGACGGGGTGGTGGAGTCCGTCACCACCCATGCCGAGAAGGGTGCGGGGACGAAGACGAGCCTCTATGTGGGTCCGGAGGAAGAGGAGGAAGTGGAGGAGGAAGTGGAGGAGGTGGAGGAGGTGGGTGGTGGGACCACCACCCCCTCACGCTTAGTGTTAAGAAGATAAGGATCCGACCTGGTAAGGGGAAGGGGAAGTCGGATGGTTGGCTCCCCCAACCCCTCACCCACAACACCCGCCGGGTCTGCACTGACGACCCCGAAACCAAGCTCCTCATGCACTCCCTTTGCCCCACAAGGGAGTGGGAGCGTGAGTGGTATGGGGTCACCACTCCCAAGATTGTTTCGGGGCAGGGGGTGATTCTTTTTCCTTTTGGGGTTGCACCCCCCCTTATTGGGGAGGCCGAGGAAGTGGTTGTGGCACATCCCATGGGGGCCTTTAATAGGGATCCAAACGATCTTGAGCTCACTGTCGGGGACAGGTCGGTGGTGAACCACTTGCTCGAGCACGATTTTTTGAGTGATGTGCAGCTCAAGAGTCTTTTGGATGATCTTGAGAGGGTGCCCCTCTTAGAGAAGGCAGCCCTTTTCAATGAGAACCCCCCATTGTGGGCAGGCCCCAAGATTCAGGGACCCGCCGCACAATGTATGGCAACTATGGGGGCCGCAACCACCACAAGCACAACCCCCACAAGCTACACGATCTGCCGGTAATTTAAAGGATCGCAGATCATGTGCTTGAGACTGCGTAGAAGAGTGTGGTGGGGGGGGTCGGGTGGAGCTGCACCATTGTTGACCCGGGCCTTGGGACATTGCAACTCGGTGTACCGGCGCACGTTAGTAGAATTCAGAGCCCCCAAGGCCTCATTAACGGCGGCATCCATGAAGAATAAGAGGTCTTGGGCGCGAAATGAGGGATCGTTTTGACACAGGGGCCCAAGAAACACGCGTGATAACCTACGCGATAACCCGGCGAAAACTCCGTGATCGCGCGATAACCCCCGAGGAACCCTCGTGATAACTGAGTTAGAGCGCGATAACCCAGCGCGACAACTAGTTAGAGCACTCTCGGCCTCATGATTATGGGTGAGCATAATGAGGCAATTAACAATCAATGTGCCGTCGGGCACAGTGTAGGGGTGGGCAATGCGATGGAGGTGTTGCGGGGTGTGGTCATAGCTCCAAATTTCTGCCATGTCGGCGGCGGTTGAAGGCTGTTCAGATGTGGTTCGAGTCCTCTTGGGGGATCCCACCATTGTGTGTGGCACCAACACCAAGGGAGAAGTTTGTTGAAGTGGTGGGTCGTGCACTGCCTTGTCTGCCCAGGTTGGTGGCCATCTTGCATTCACAGCTCAGGAGCATGAGGCCCTGAGCATGCTACGCATGGCATGCAGCATGCATCTTTCCCAGCGGGCCCTTTTGCGAATGTCCCACCGTGATACCCAACGGGACCTAAGGACCGTTCGGCAACGGATCATGCCCTACTTTTCCCCAAGCAACTATTGTAAGGTCCACCACGGGCCGCAATAGGGCGGCTGCCCATGTGCCTTTGCAGTCAATTGTGCATACTGCGATATCTATGGCCCAAGTCATTACCCCCCCCCCTAGTGGTGTTGCCATTGTTGTCATTTCAGTTGATGCGACTTCCTTATGGAAGGCATCCTCTACCCGTGTGGATGTATGGGTCAATGTATGGGGGGGGGGGGGGCAAAGTATGCTTCGAAGGTGAAGCTATGGGCCTCATGGTTTTGCATTCATGGCGGGGATGAACAGCCTTTTTTGAGAAGCCTGGACATCTCCGGCAACCTTAATCAAGAGGTGACGGAGGTGGAGGAGGACATTGTCCTCTTTCAAAACCAATTTTTGAGTGGCATTGTTATTTTGACGGGGGATGGGAAAGGGATGCAAGCAATGGGGGGGGGCTGGGTCTAAGTGTTGGTTGTGTAAAGACCCCAATGGTATTGTTGAGCAAATGGGGTAGGTGTCCACCACCATATGGGGGGGATTTTTGAGATGTGTGACGCCTGACAGACGGCTGGGGGACTGCCAACATGCCGCATGCCGTATTATAAATGGCATTGCAAAGCGCACTAAGACCACCCTTCAGGCCCTCCCCCCTGGTACCCCTGGTAAGGCCCAAGATCTTGCAGCTTTGCAGGCCTTCAAACAAGCCCTGAAGGATGAGACCTCATGCATTCCTCTAAGGGAACGTCTGCCCTCGGCCTCAAGGGCCCAGGAAAAAGATTTTGATCTTACAAGCCGCAAAGTTTTCCTAACCTTCCCCCCCTTCCAAAGGCAATTTGTGGATTGCCTCAAAGATCATCTCCCCACACCATTTTTCCATAATGGTGGACCTCCATTATGGATTGTTGTGCATGTCATGGTAAAATGCATTGAGGCTTTGTATGAGCTTTGGAGGCTGAGGGAGATGTACACTCTAACCCAAGGAGAACGCCACCGTGCGTTGACCACAAAGTTTTCAAAAGCTTGGGCAGACTCAGGTTGGTCCCCCACCAGGTGGATCCATTGGTACTTGGCCCATTCCACTTTTTTTGCCGAGAAATGGAGGAACATTTTTCAGTTTTCCTCCATCCCAAGGGAGTATCCACATGGGCCTTACAAGAGGAGGCTCAAAAATTGTTTCAAGGGTTGGTCTTTGGTGAGGCCAAGTATGTCCCTGAAGGTCTCACATTGTCCGCCTCCCCGAAGGGGTGCCAACCAAATTACGCACACACAGCACTCTATACACGCGGCTTCTGTCTCCCTTCGTCGACGCTCTGTACCTGCATCACTCTGTGGCAGATCTCGTAATCATACAGCAACATCTCCTTTGGCCTGCCCTCAGTGGCCTCAGGGGCTGGGTGGGTGGGGGACAGAACATGTATCCGCGACCACCCCCGAGACACACTGGTCGCGGATGGGTGGGTGGGGATGAGGCAAACTCCACTGCTCTCGTTGCATTAAGCGCATCACATGCATTTGCCCCGGCATACCCAAATGCCCCAAAAACAGTCGTCAAGGGGGGGGGATCAAAAAGGACAAATGCCTAATGAAGACGAAATCAGTTAAACTAGTGTTTTGGGCAAGCTCAAAACACGAGTATAACGCCTAGTGCATGCAAACACGAGCTTAACGCCTAGTGCATGCAGGAAACACGACAGCTCAATTCCATAAACTGCTTGCCTCAGGCACCCGGGAAAATTCTAGTAGACAGACATCTTACACCAGTGGCCCGAACCAGGTCAGTGTCATACATAACTTAAGCCTTGCACGCAACACAAATCCGGATGTCTTTCAGGCACCTCCCATCGTCGGCACGCCGCTAGCTCCGCTTGATACATCTCTCCACCAAAGTCCACCCTTATCCCACACATCGGATATGCTGGATGCTACAAAGAGGGCACGGAGACCAATTTCAACAACACACCTGAGTTCTGCAAAACCTAGGTCAGGGCATGTAACACACGCATATGTGTACGCAAACCGGACGAAGCCGTCAATCCTTTGACTTGTGCAATTCCAATTAAGGTGTCGGCGAACATCGTCACCAACCTCCAACCCAACCGCACCGCCAATCTAACCGCCGAGGCTACACCCATCAACTCTGCAACTTGCTGATTGGACGAGCCCTCTGGACATACCTACGTACGCAATGCAGCTAACACTGCCGCATACTCCATAACAATGCCCATCCTTGGCGGCATCAACAAAAATCATAGCACCATCATCCAACACCGCCTGTCTCTCTTGCATACACCACCCACCTAAGTGTCGTACCCTACGCATGCGTACAGCAGCAATCCGGCGCCAGCTCTAGCCAATCCGTGCAATTGCCGATCCTAGTCCCTCAATAACTTTCACAAGCGTGACTGCCGCCGTATACCTGGCACAAAACGAGACTATGCATAAGCCCCCGCCAACATTCCCGAGAAACCTCGTCTTCGTCGCAATGCCAATGTAGTGTACCAAACAATTTAGCAACTAGCTGTATCCACCTGTGGCCAACCGAATCCAGGCCACAATCAACTGTAGAAAAACAAAGTGCTGTGCCCGGATACATCTATTCTTCCAATTAACAATCTTGCCCAAGGCCTTCAAAACCTGCACAGGTTTCAGCGTACTCTTCCCACTTACGAGGAAGGCCGCCCGCCTCATACGCGCCGCAACCTCCTCATCGGTCATACTCAACAACATCCTATTCCCAAACAACAGTATAAAATCATCCAAATTGTGTACAAGGGAAACACCATGTGGCACCGCACCGTGCACCACCCTGCCCAAAAGCTGCTAACACAGAAACGGTGAAAATGCCCACCCAAAAGGCAAGCGATCTAGGGAGACCAGCCCACCCTTCTGCTGCGTGTAAAACCTAAACACTCGCTGGGCCTTCGGCGGTAACAAAAAAGAGTAATAGGCATTGGTCAAGTTAGTGTGCGTGACATACAACTCCACGCACGGATCCTGCTCCGCCATGCACCGCCCAATGCCCTCCCACGACACCAACGAAAACTTAGGCAGTTTCAAACACATCCCTTTGTGAATCCCCACACAGCTCAAAACCAAAGAACACTTAATTTCATTCTTCGGTATCACAAACAGGAAACACATGGGGGCCAAAGACGTCGGCTCATCATGTAACACACCTGTTTCCCTAATGGCATCGGTAATCCCTTGAATTCGCGCCCTAGCACGCCCATTGCCCTCAACCGAATTCCTCGGATCAAAGTCTTGCATGAAAACCAAAAACTCCGGTGGCACCACCTCATCCCAGTCCGCATCTGTTATCCTATAGCATCCCACCGCCCCAACACCAACCTGCAAAACTTGAGGAGTAATCGATGCCTTTTTTGGCTTCGGTGAAGTGGACAAGTGGTTAATCGAATCCGACGCTTCTGGGGTCACACAGCGCACCGCCGTCACACATACTGCCATGGGTTCATCCAACCGAAATCCTCACACGCACAACACAAGCCATCCTATTCAACACAATCCAACACCTCGTGATCAACAAAGCAATAGAAAACGTCAACCGCGCGGCCATCACCACCAGATGTTGCGTTACAACAGACATGATGGTAAAAAAAATCCCACCCTTAAATCTAACCATTGCCCACAACACCGCCGATGAGCCCAGGCACAGAAAGCCCAACCTCCCGCTCCCCGACACTATCTAGGACTCGACCATTCCCCCCTCCTGTCGGAATTACCGGGTAGAGTCCTGGATCGCTTTCTCCTTGGTCCGGACGCCCCATTACTCTGGCGGCCTCGTCGTTCAACTCTCGCCACCCCGCCGGCAGCTGAGCTCCTCGCCGAATTCTGCGCCAAGGCCACCTGCGGGCGACTCTACCTCCTTGGTGGTACTCAAAGGGCTCTGCCACCCACCGACCTTTTAACTCCCCGTCCTCCTCGTGGAGCCGCATTTGCCGATCGCCAAGGCCCGGCTGCAGGCTCCGCCGTCGACCGTCCCGAAGGTGGCACCGTGAACTTGAATCCCGGCCCGCCTGTTGTGGAAGATCGTCGCTCCTCCTTGCTTGCTCCACTCGCATCCCGCTCCTCGACCCCAGCGGACACTGCCACACTGGGAGTACTCTCCGGACGCCCGTCACCACCTCGGTGGCCCAGTGACTCCTTCCCGTGCCTGCCTGCAGAAGAACTTTCGCATATTGCCGCAACCGTAGCCGATGTCCAACGTCCTCATCCGCTGACACACCACAATCGGACTCGTCCGAAGAACTCCCCAAGTCCGCCGCATTAGACCTGGGCTCGCGTGCAAACCGTTTGCCCCGCGACATACTTTGGGCCGCTCTCCGTCGTTCGCCTCTGCCCCAAACCGGCTAGTTCTTCTGCACGCTCCGATCATCAAACATGATGTCACCGCAAATTCCTTCCGGATCAGCGAACATCGCCCGAGGCGCCATATCCCAAACCTATGGCAAACAGAGAGGTCATACAACATCCTCATCCCTGTATCCCAAGGCATAGCCCGTAGCCGTGGCAGTTGCTGCCCACTGACCCCACCACTTGAAATGCGGTAGGGACGGACCACGCGTCCAACAGGCTGCCGCCCCACTACGTCTGAAACAGTGCCAACGATGCCGTGCCCATGTGGTGCCGCACACAAGATCAGTGAGCTTGAGTTTCCCGCAGGAAAAAACAAATCATCTCGCGCACAACCACTTTTCCGGCCCAATCATAGATCCACTCCACAAACAGTCGCAACCACTGAGGCACAAGCCGTCTCTGCCAGCCCTCATCTCCAGTTTTACTATTCCACAAAACAGCATAACCGCTGTCACGCATATCGCTAACCCGCACACTCGCCACCTTCGCCACCCGTGCAGAACAAACATAAGAAACCAAAGCCATGACCACAACCGACCGCTCATCGTTTGAAATTGCCTTCTCCACAACATGCCGCAACAGTACAGGGCTAGCATACTCGTGCACTCTCGCTTGAGCCCCCACCTTTGCCAACCTCCAATGAATGGGTTCAACCACCCCGGAGACCAGTTGCAGGTCTTCACACGCTCGGACAGCAGAGACAATACCTCTTGCTGCACTTGCATTGCCCCCATGCTAGACATGGCGGGCCAATTTTCGAGACAATACTTCTGGCAAATTGCCTTCTTCTCCGATCTCACCTTCGATGTCCGCCAGCCTTCGGAACTGGGATAGGTACCCGGCCGTTGTCGAAGGTTTCCATCCCAAAATCGCAACACCCACAACGCTAGTGGGTTCCTCTTCACGTCGGCTCTACTCAAATTCCATTGCCATCCAACTGAATGTCGGCCTCTCCGCCCCCGGCAGATAGATTCCCGCGACGGCATCCCCATACCGCCACGGATTCGCTCGTCAAGACCACATAGGGCAGCGGAAGCACTAATGTCGGAGATTGTCCGGCTTCCTAGACGCCGCACATCTCCTGCAATCCTCATCTGGTTGCGCGTCCATCGGGATCCAATCTCCCGCCTTTGACAACCAGTATGGCACCCCATCGCGGTTCTGAAATTGGATACTTTTGTATCTCCAAGGATCACCACCAGCAGCCATCGCTTCTTCAAACGATTCCGATTTTCCCTTGGGACCCGTCTTCTCAGCGGTAGAGTACCTCTTCAAATAAGCCGTGTGAGCAACAATCAAAATTTTCCATACCCGATGCGCCAAGGCATCTCCAATACTGAATTCCTGCCCTTGCTTTCCACCAACATCCGAAGGTCTCGTTGGATTCGGCAGGGATGTCACATACTTCTTCAACACCTCGGATGTATCCTTCATCCAAACCGTAATTCGCTCCTTCTTCAAAAAATGCTCAATCTTATTCATGGTCAAGTCCGGAATCTCTTCTTCCTCTTTGTGTTCAATCTCGGAAGCAGCCAATTGACTTCGGAATCTCTCCATCTCCATATCTTGTTTACGAAGCATCAACTTCAATTTGGCCAACTCTTTGGCAGTCTCTGTCGACATACTCGACTCATCAGATACAATGATAGCGTCCTCTTGCATATTATTTGGTGCATGCATGACAACGCAGAAACAAAACAGACAAATGCCTAATGAAGATAAAATCAGTTAAACTAGTGTTTTGAGCAAGCTCAAAACACGAGTTGAACCATCTGGGCCACCTTTGCAATTTCATGTTGAGTACTCACAAAACTTGCGAACTCCGAGGTTAGTTTGGCCGATGCAACCAAATATTTGGGTGTTGCCCGAAAAACGTTGGCGGTGTACCATCGTGCTGCCCTTGATATTCTTATCAAGGCTGCAAACTCTTGCGGGGGTGGAATAGCCGAGCAAAGATGCGCATGCCTCACCTACTTCTATTCACTCATCCTTGGGATTTTTGAGTGGTGTGTCTCTAGATCTCCTTGAGGAGGAGACCTCCGCAGAGTCTTTGAATGAGGATGATACTGAGTGGGATGATGACAAACGGCAAAAGTGTGCAATGCACCTTGCCACGAGTCTTGCTTTTATGCTACCTTGTCTACTTCTGCCATGAAAGTGGACGATGGTGTGGGTCCTTGTTGTCGGGAGTAATTTGACTATTTTATCGGCCTGAAAACTCGGCCCGTTCGCTTCGCTCCTGGGCGGCGAGTTTTCAGGGCGATAAATATTAGATGGGAACGATTATGTAATAGAAATGTGATCTGCTACAGAGTGAGTTCACAATATCATAGAATATGACAGACGTTTGGTGCAGCCATCAATGACACAATGATAAAGCAAAGTTGTGACTAAGTGCAATTTCTGAATTGTGATGTGTCGCTCATGCATGAACAGCCTTTTCAATACAAAACTAAGTTGGGCTGAATGGTGCCACAGATTGACATGGTTGGTGTGCACACAAAATTGGAGATAGGAGTAAATACTTTTCACAGAATATGCAGCTTTGGGAGATTTGTGCTCCTTTTGCTTCATGTGTTCACAAATTGCACAAAATGGAAAGCATTGTTGTCACCAAAAATGCATCTTTACCCCAAATTTATATTCACCCCGCTTGGTCATTGCAAGTGCCTCCTTTTTGGGACGCGGGTCGTTAGTGGCACAAAGAGCATAGGAATTATTAGGCAAGAAGAGCACTATAAGGTCAAAGACACATAAAGCAAAGACAAGCAACAAAAAAGGATACAGCATCGAAGGGGGCACAGGAAGCAAAGACAACTTATACTGTTGACTATGGCACAGCGTCTAAATGGGGAATCATGATCTCTAAACTAATTGTGCCCCTGCCACTCCGCCTGCTAAATGGCGAACAAATTGCAATCGGCAAGAAGGCTTCGACACGAGACGATTAGATGGCTTCTAGTTGTATGATACAGGGTAGAGGAGTGCAGCATACAATGATCATCCAAGAAGCGCTGTGTTTATTGTAGGCAGCCCCCACATGAGCAAGGGGATTGCGACATGCAACTTAGCAATGTGTGCTATAGTAGCATTGAAGTATTAGTAGGATTGTGCGCTCCAGCTTTCTCACCTTCCCCGGCAACAATAAGAATATTTGCAAGCCCACCACCAGCAAAAGGACAAGGTTTTTTTTTAACTTAATGCCTAACACAAGCATCATGGACGGCACAAAGGGGAGGTAAGGTCAGTGTTGTTTGCTTAGGTATACACCTGTATAGAGGTCTGCAATGGAGCAAAGACACATCCAACGCATAGCGGTGTACATTTATTGAGACTTTTATATTGTTGCCTCCCACTATCACCAACTAACCCGTGGTCGCCCCCACCCTATTTGCATTGGACAATGCAATATGATTTATTCGCTTGACTTCACATTCCCCAACATCCCCATACCAGCAGATATAAATGGACAAGCAATCATAAGCATTTGAATGCATGAGTCAATATGCCATTTGTGAATTAGCCAATTTGGCATGCAAAGGGAGGGGGGGGGCGCAACCACTAAAGGGTTTCGATGCATGCTTCCTACCATGTTAGATGTGCATAAGCCACTTACATGTTTACTCGGGCTAATACTATCGTGCTCATGAAAGGCTGTGTCCCTTGGTTATTCACCAACACTGACAATACGAACAATAACAAAAGACTTGATCACATGCACGACCCTGTAGCGCAAGATTGGGAGCAAATAACATGAGTGTGCACGTTGCCGTCCCTTTCTATAGTACACAAAGGTTCGGGGTTTCTGTCTCTTGCGTGCCTTAGGCGCTCGTTGCTACTGCATCCTATGTATGTATGCATGTATATGTGTACCATGCCTTATGTGTGTATGCACAGAAAAACAGGAGGGGAGGCCACACAAGGCGGCCCAGGGTACATTTGGTATAGACACAACGCGTTAAAAAATACTGTCATATCTGGGCATATGGCAGGAGTGATGCCTGGTCCTCGGAGCTGTTGGACCACTCAGCCATGGGCTCCCCGATGTCCCTTGCCCTAAACCAATCTGTGGCTTGTGGGGATGTGACATCGAAAATCCGCTCGAGCCACATCGCAATTGTGGGGGGTGCCGTGGTGGG
This sequence comes from Eutreptiella sp. 'Long Island Sound 2002', assembly GCA_964036045.1. Classification (NCBI taxonomy): domain Eukaryota; phylum Euglenozoa; class Euglenophyceae; order Eutreptiales; family Eutreptiaceae; genus Eutreptiella; species Eutreptiella sp. 'Long Island Sound 2002'. The sequence goes on along the minus strand of OZ038383.1, from coordinate 56,806,417 downwards.
GTAGTAAAAATGGGTGCCATACATGTAGTTGATGTATTGCCAGTTTTCCAGGGGTGGGAGGGCGTCCACGCGACGTGCCTCGTGTCCTCCTACCCCCAGAATGATATGGCTCCATGGAGCTATCTCGCTGTTCCACTAGGTCCATACCATTGACACCTGGTTGGGGGACACATGAGGCCCCGGAGCAATGTTCGACCGACGGTGTGTCATCGCTGGTGTCGCTCGATGTGTCCCCGGGGGGGGGGGGGCTGTGGCTTAGGTGCCTCGTGGCTTGTGGGCTCACTGGTACTTTCCGCTGCTGTGGTCGCCATCGTTGTGCCGGCTGCGTATGCGTTACCAGGGAGGCTGGGGTGGGGGTGCCACGCCTTGAGCGCTTGCGGCTGTGTGCAGCGGCCTGTAGCCGGCGTGCAGGTCGCCCTCTGGCGGAGTTGCCTGCAAGCATGTGTGTGCGCGTGTTTGTGGACATTTTCGGATTGCTAACTCGGAGTCTCTTAGTGGCAGGTTGGTCAATTTGTGCCTCAGGGTCATACCGAGCCACCATATTTCCAACAATAATGGACAATTGCGAATGCACCGCATCTGCACCCGGCGGCAGCGGCACATGGGTTGCAGGACCCTCTCTTGCAACGCATGTATGGTGCCCACGGTGACACCTACAGCCCTTGCCATGCTTCGGGTAACGCAAGCAGGTACTAGTGCCCTCACTCCTTTTTTAGTGCCTACCTCGGGCTCGGCCGTGTCTTGTGTTGACGCCTGTGGTAAGGACGTCTGCGGACGTAATTGGGGATGGAGGTGTACATACTCTGTGACCGTGGTCAAGGGGCCTAGGTGTGCCCCGATCAACTGCAAAGAGGGAAGTTGGTTAGAAAGGCGCAAGCGAGGGAGAGGTGGGACGGAGATATGTACAAAGCCTGGGACAGGACACTCTGCTTCCAGTTACACACACAGCTCACTCCAGGGGATCAAATATGGGAAATTGCTATGTTTGTAAACATTACGCAGTAAAGATTTCCACCAATCGGTTGGGTACCCTGCATGCTGGAATTCGCATACAATGTGCCCAAAGTTTTCTTGACCCTTCATACCCGACGAAGCTATTGCCACCGCCTTCCCCCCCAAGTTTGTCGCCAGGCCTTTCACTGTGCGTTCTGCCCTTGGGGCATGCCTGTGCGGATAGCGCTGCACTTGTGGGGCCTCAGTAAGCATAGATAACAGTTTTTTGTTTTTGAGGCCCCATTGGATATCGGTCCCTAAGATGGTCAACTACCATTCGAGGAATGTAACACAATTTCCCATGGTCTCATATGTCAAGGGGAGACTATACAGACCTTCCAGAAATTGCTTGATCTTTGGCAGCCAACAGTGGGCCTCATCGGCAGGACAAAACCCAAAAACATTATCCCTTAACGGTGCCAATTTGATGCCCTCTGGGAACGTTGTACCCCATCCCACGGTACTCTCTGCGTGCATCGGTACCACATCGGCGTTAGCAGCACTCAGAAATCCTCCAATAGCCACGCCAGTGGCCGGGCGCCACACCTCTTCACCCATACCAAAGAAATCTTTCATATATAGATCACAGGCCAGGATGTCCAGAAAATGTGGCATTGTAAACACCTCAAAATGGCGCAGGCCTTTGTGACCCATACTGTCCAGTTTACGTCCCTTTCCCTTGGCAATGGATATGCATGTGTGTTGGTCTGGGTGGAGAGTACCCTCCAGTTTGCGGAGTGTGGCGTCTAGATCTTGATATGCAGGGATAACGTGATCCATGCTGATATTGGGGTACATTCGTTCAACGTCAAACTCGAAAGCAACGGGGGTAATATTTTTAGGTTTAATTAGTTCCTGAGCTGGCTTGAGAGAACCAGAAATTAGGTGTCTTTGGTCAACAATTTCCAGGGTAGTGAAATTGTTCATATATTTGTGCAACAGCACATTCTTTATACGACCACATTTTTGTATTGCGGTGGTGAACATGTTGCCGACTTGCTTAAAGATCTCACGTGTCTTGGCAGTTTCCAACTGGAGTGGCATGGATTTATTGTTAGCACTTACTCGGACACGCCGGATTTTCCACGTTACATGTTCGGGTCGGCCATACACGCGTTGGCCGTTAGGAAGATACAGGTGAAGGTGCTGCAGGCAGCACCGGGCATAGAGGTGTTTGGCGATGTCATAAATGTCATCTCGCATTTTATCCCATGTGGCCATATCCCCTTGCCCACCCCCCATAGTATCCTCGTCCCATAATTTTTTGCAAATCCGTACAGGATGTGTGCTCCCTTCAAGATAGGGACATATCCTGTCAGGCCGGAGCATAGTGTGCGCATGTTGCACTGTGTACCCAAGGCGGGAATGGTGACAGCACATAAAGAATAGTAAACGAGCAGGATGTCTTGCACCACTTTCGCACTAGCGGCTCGGTGAAACAGGGTGTAATTAGGAGTGGCATAGAAGGTTTCAAAGATCAGGATGAAGTATAAGTGCCACCACACCAACGTATAGCATCATACATTCTTGTCGAGGTGCACGGGCTTCCAGTTGGGCCATCTTTGTTGAAACTGTTTTACCCTGGTGGCGTTGATGTTAGCTGGGTGTGGGGTGTGTGTATGCTTTGTGCGTGGTATGCGCTCCTCTATTAGAATATGTACTTAGCACGAAAACGTTGTGAACCTGAATGGACGTTCCTTCGGCAATGTTTCCCGCAGGACGGCTATTTCCGTAGTGATGTTTTCGTGCAAGGCCCCGCATGTGGAGAGCACTAATTGTCGCAGCCCCATGTGCATGAGCGGGGCCCATTCATCGCCAAAAATGTGTGTACGTCCCTCGTGTATGTACCAATGTGTGTGCGCATGGTCCTGTATCTAGTGGGATCTGTGTACATCCACATACTATCTCTGGGCGCTGCAGCATGCTGGCGATGGCGCGCATCGAGTGTACCAGTCTATCCTCTATGTGTACCATCACACAGGCCAGTGTGTGCCAGTTGCGCTGCCACTACGCATTTCATATTGTACTAAAAGTATGCGCCGACGTATTAAGCAAGCATGTTACCAGTTTCTTTCTGCTATGCCATATCTCACACCAATACGGAAATACCTCGGCTGCACACTCGCTGTGGTGGGTACACTGCCAGGTAAGGCACAGGATGTATGGTGTGTCAAGAAGACGTCGTTTCAGCATGGAGTGATGATGCGGCGCCATCACGCGTTTTGCAGCACTAACAATTGTGAGGTAGTATATGGAGTCCATTCGGATGCACTTACTATTGATGAGGGTCATCCACAGGGTGTGGTCCTGCAGTGCTGTGTCCGTTAAGTGTCTGTAGAATCTGGAGCGCATGAGGTATCTCATGTGTTTATGTGCCGTGGACCCTTTAGAGTTAAGGTTCCGGGGATAGTGCGTAATGTATCACTGTTCTACCCGATCTGCCATGGATGGTCGCACTTGACAGATGGGTATTACCAGCCAGTGTTCCACACCCGTATGGTGCGGTGTGTGTATGTACGGCGGGCCGCGCACCCCTTTGCTGCCGTATGCTTGCTGCCACCTCTGCACATGTTTTATCTCATCGTAGAAGTGTTTTGCGATGGCACGAAAAGAATCTTTGGCCCTGTCTGTCCCCAGTAACGTAACCCGTACATCGGGTGGTATGCACGGTATATCCATGACCCTCGCATGCCCAGGTCCTGTCGTGTTTTGACTGTTGTGACGCGTGCGAGTTCCCGTACCCAATTGGCAGGGCACAGGTGGATAATTTCATTCATGCGGCCAATAGAGTCCAGCACTGTGGACCAGTCATCTAGCTTCCCCAGTGCCTCCCGCCGTACCTAGACTTCGCGGTGCCATGTGTGCCAGTACCTGTCCTAATGTCGTGGGGTTGGCACGTCACGCAAAAGGAATGCCTGGTGGGTGAGTCGTAGTCCCCACTTCTGCACAGCCCCCCCCAACAGGTTCTTCACTGTCCCCCAGTCGGGACACCAGGTGTTCAGGGGCACATTTTAGGTCCGGGCTATAGACCCGGGAACTTTGACCCAAGTCCGGGGTATATAACCCGAAACTCGGGTGTCCCCGGTTGCGGATTATATAACCCGGACTCGGGTGTGGGTTACGGATTATACGGGTACAGGATACTAACGGAAAAGCAATGTATAATTGGAACTATACCCCTACTCCAACATTTCTTCCCCAAGAAATCTATCATGTAGCGTTTCTTTATATCCGCTATCTGGGTATCAGAATTTCTCAATGAAGAAACGCTATCACCGATCCCGGATGGCAAAACCCACATTCATAATAGGGTGGCACCAAGAGGGGTCAACAATTCAAATGAGCTGCAAAACGTCGCGTTGTTGATTATGGTACCCCGCGTGACTGGAGGCGGAGTGACTACCATTGTGTCCACTGAAATAACATCAGGCAAAAAAGGAACATTTGCAGCGTCATGGCGCAGCTTTTACAAATCCATGAACCATGCCGAGGAACTGGGGCAAATTGGCACACCGGAGGTGGTGCTCTACGGGCATTACATGACAGCGATTTAAGAGCAATAGTGTCACGTTTTCGGAGAGTTGCCTCATTACACGTATAACATACACCAGGTTCAGCCTTTGGCTTACATGGGGCTACGTTTGGTTCTTGGCACCTGTGAAGGGCATGTCTGTGAGGACTTGATTGCTGGCCGCACCCTCCTCGCTAGGTGGGGCTGCAAAAGCCGCTTCGCGGTATACATCGTGGTCTTCTGCAAGTGAAGCAAACACATCCCCCTTTCACACAATTGGGTGGGAGGAAACTCTGAATAATCCTCCTCTTCATCATGCAAAGATGAACTCCACGGAAATATTCACCACATCAACCGAGTGTGAGCTTAGTAAGTCTTCATCAAAGATGGTAACTACACTTGCTTCTTGAGGTGCAGAAATTGGTGGTGAAGTACCTTCCACTTTCTTTGGTGGAGCTTGCTTTGCCAGTGGTTGACAAGGTTCTGCTTTAACTGGTGGTTTGGGGCATGGCTCGGCTTTGATTTTACTCTCGTCTTTAGGATTCTCCACACTGTTCCTACTTTGCAACATGGTTGCTTGTGTTTTCACCATTTTACCCTTTTGATGATACACCGCAAAGGTTTGGGGTACAACACCTACATGTTTCTTCGACATTTTGTCAGTATACTAAAAGTGGATGAGATATTGTTTCTTCGGGGAGAAATCACCAATCAGGAAATGCTATCTTGAAATGCTATCAAGTAGCATTTCTTTGGGAAGAAATGCTATCTGCCACTAGGGTTAGGGTAAAAGAGAGTGGCACCAAGACATTGGAACGTATCTTACTACCGTTGGCATATGATTTGCTATTGTTGCGTTGCGATTGCACATGGGCACGATCCAAAGGCCCGACCCGACCACAGAATGTTAAGGCGGAGACAACAAGGAACGGGCAAGGGGGCAAGAATCGGAAACAATAGCGAGCTCTCCGTGCAGGGCCTTCTTTCCCACCTTCTCTTGCTCACAATCGGCCGCCGTGGCCGTACGGCTCTCAACCCTGATGTCATCCCAAAACCACTGCACCCAAACCAAAGCCCGCACAATGCACCAAACGGTGCACCCCATGGAGTCCAAAGTCGGGGGGTCTTTGGAAAGGGAGGACTGCTGGCAATGTCATCCAACCCCATTGCCAAACCTTGAGCAAAATTGAATTTCTCTGCCCAAACGCACCCAAACAGTGAATACGGTTCCCCCCGCAAAGCCAGCACACATGTGCCAACGGGTCATTACACTTAAACTTGCGACACCCCGAGAGGGCAACTTGCGCCTTGGTGTCAGCGATAAGCACACACACAACGGGAGTTGGAAACCCTCCCTCATTCAAAAATTGCTTCTCATTCACAGCCAACACATCAAGGTCCAAATTCCCCTGGTGGGCCGGGTCGCGAAGAATTTAGGTGGTCTCCGAGCCCTGGAGTAGCACCCCCGAACCCAAAGGCAGACCGCTACCCAACTCCCCTACCGCAAAGTGCTCGAAAGAGCGTTGCCAAAGTTTTGGTGCGATTATGGATATTCCCACCACAACTTGGTTACCTTGTGTTACCGGGGGGTTATGCTGCCACATAAGCTGCAGCTTCTCCTTCCGATTCACCCTGGACCCAATCAACTCACTACCGGCGGGAGTATGCAACACGAAATAAATGGGGTGGGGGGCACCCAAGGTCTTTCGCACGGAGACGATTTTCGCCCATGGGCAATACCAAGTGGACGTTGACGGCTGTACTACAGCCACCACACACTTTGACCCTCCTTCCTCGATTCCCACCACATTGCCATGGCATTCAACTCCAAATCGAGTTGATGATTAGTGGGGACAGCCGTGTACACGTCCACCACATTTGTAACCCCATACCCGCATTCGCACATTCCTATCGTCCCCCATAATGTCACGCACCGCACGCTGCAAGCTGCTGATCCGGTCACCACGGTCTTTGCGATTGCCCAGGGCCAAGGAGTGGAACTGCCACGGATGCAGCGGCATAATACAGAAAGAACACATGGGACGCATGTGGCAAAATGCGTTGCAATGCATGTAGGAGACGCAATTAGCGCGTTTCTGCGTGGGTGAATGCGCCTAGTTGCGTACCTACCCTACTTTTGTTGCTGGCGCAAAAAGGGCCTTTTGCGCACGCAAAAGGGTGTTTTTGCGTACTCGCTCGCAAAACAGTTGACGCGCAAAACGTGCAATTTGCGCATGCAAAAGAGTGTCTCTGCGTCCCAAGTGTAAAGTGTGTAGGCGCGCAAAAGGCGCCTTTTGCATACGCAAGAATGGGGTAAAACAGGCATTTGCAATGCCATGGCACCGAATGGGTCAGAGGTATGTATGCTACACTTGCACACGTAACGCCCCTGGTTCAAACGCAACACACTCGAAAATTGAAACATGTGTGCAAGCCATTGAAGAATCGAAGAAGTTGAAAAGGTTGATGATCAATGAAAAATTCAACTTGAAGAACGGCAACCACCGAAACAAGTGCTAAAGACCGGCAACGGGAAGACCCACCGGTGACCCCTTCGTTTGAAATGAACGACACACTGATGTTGAAAACAATTCACTGACAACAACACAATCCCCGCAAGCCCACCAGTGACCCTCACTTTTGAAATGAATGACACATTGACGTCGATAATAAATGAATGACAACAACACCATTCCCCCCTCACTTTTCAAATGAAAGACACGGTGCCGGGGAATATAAATGAATGACAACAACACAGTTGCCTCCGGGTGACCTCCACGTCACCAATCACCATCTTCCACCTACACCGTCACCATCGGATCACCGTCTCCAACCAACACCATCACCATCCGATCGGCATGTCCCACCAACACCATCATCATCCAATCACCATCTCCCACCAACAACATCACCTCAACGGCCCCAAGATTCCCTGAGACCGCGGCGACCCCCCTATTAGGGTCCATGGCTCGGTTGCCCCTTTCTTCCTCGGTGGTTGCAAGATGTCGCCAACAGGGTAGTTCTTCAGCAGCGTGTCCAACGCCGCTGAAGAGGACGGAGGGGGCGCGGCCCCCTTGTCGACTCGCTTGAGGCTGTCCTCCAGCAGAGCCGTGGCCGCTGCTGCTTGCTGCAGTGCCGTTCGCAACTTAACGGCAGACTGCGTCAGCCAGGCCTTTGTCCTCTGCGGCACCCGTGTCCTGCACAGCCACAGGCTCCAGAGCGCTGCGCTTCGGCCCGCGCTGCCAACGCACAGCCTCCAGCTCGTCCAGGAGCTTCTTCTTCCGGGTTCGCCACGCCGATTCCGCCTTGGTGGTCGTGCTGCGCTCAGCCAGCAGCTGGTTGTCCCGCTCCTTCAGCAGCTCATCGGCCCGCTGCCTCTCGCCACGCACAGCAACCAGCTGTGCGTCGCGCTCCGCCACCTGGTCCTCCACCAGCGCCACCTTCCCCTGCAGCAACTCCTTCTCCGACCGCAGCCGCAGCAGCTCGGAGGTTTGCCTGGCCGGAGTGACTCCAGACACCTTCCCGGGCACCTTGGGGGGAGCGACCGCGGGACCTCGTGACAGGGACCAAGGAAGATGCTTTTCCAGCACATGATTCCGAAGCCACATCTCGCCTTGGGCCAGCTTCCGTGCCTCCGACTCCACCTTGTGCGACAGGTTGCTGCGCGCTTCCTTCTCCCACGTGAGCCAAAAGGCTTCCACCCGCGCACCGAGTGCCGCCGTTCGGTCCGCACCACCAACGTCACGTGTCCCTGGCAGGACACCTCCAATGTCACTCAGTGGCACCCCACGCACTTGCTGCAGCTGGACCAGCTCGTCCTGGGTGCAGACGAGGGCCCACGTGTGCAAGCTGGGTGGCAGCATGTACAGGAAGGGAACAAGGAACCCTATCTCCTCTTGCCTCTTCCTATGTTTCACCCAAAACGGGCAAAAGAAAGTCACCGCATCGCCTCCCGCCTCCCGTCCAGTCCCGGTCTTGGCACCCAAGGGCCGCACCGAAATGCCCCGGAAGATCTTCCAATGGAGGATCCCAGAATGATCCTCCAAAAAAACCATTCGATGCCGCCGCCACACTGGCAACCTTGCCATACCCATGCACGTACAGGACGTCGAAATCACCGAGTTCCGGAAAAGTCAACAAATCGGCGCCTTCACCAGCCGAGGCATTGTCTCCGGGCTGGGCTCGAGCAATAGCTCCGGCGCCGAACCCAGCACTACTGTCGGCGGACCCGGGATCCACCAACGCGATGGGCAAGAAGTTCACAACAAGCTAAAAGATATGGAGAAAATGCATGAATTTACTTGGATTTTGCGTGCGCAAATGACACATTTTGCGTCCAGGGTTGAAATCAGGCAACGAAGTAAATACCCAATTTTGCGTGCGTACATGACCAGTTTCGCGTCACAAGTTGAAATTAGGCAGCGACGTAAATACCCTATTTTGCGTGGGTAAACGACCCATTTTGCGTCCTCGTCATGCGCATAGCCGATGCGCAAACGATGAATTTTACACGCGCAAAAACGGGGCTATTATACACCTTCTCGATACATGGGCACTTGTATTCCTTCTTCGTGTTGTCCCACTTCACTTTGCCGTCGAACTCGGCTTGCATGCTGGGGATTGAGGCGGTATAGTGCATCGCCATTGAAGCCCACTGCATCTCACGGGCGACGGGTGCGCGGGGGAGGACGAAGCTGCTGGGACAGAACCCAAAGTAGACGCAGCCGGGGGTAACGGGGACCCGCACCATGTTGTCCGCCATGGGAGGGGGGCCACCAGCGATGGTACCAGGGCATCGAGCCTCGGCATTCTCGTCCTCTGGGCCCAGTCCCTCCGTAGTGAATGGGCACACACTAATGGCGGCGGTCCCAACCCCAGTCCCAATGACCCACACGTCACCCATGTAGGGGACTTTCTTCTCCATTCCCGGTGACGTTTTCAGGGGCGCCAACGAACTCAACCTTGGGGCAGGTGGTAAAGGGGGCTTTAAATCACTGCCCCAAGAGGTTGCCGGGGGGTCCTCCTCCGCCTCTGCCACCTCCGGTTCCTCCGGCTCAACAAACATAAGGTCCGTAACTACGAAGACACTAGAGTTTCCCTAAAACACGGTAAAGTGCGGGAAATCAAGGCAATAACTCAGAACCGCACTTGCTGCCCTCCTCCCACTTGTACCCTTTTTCAACAATGTTTTTCGAAGAAAAACCAACCCTCCCCCCTTTTGAATCACCCAAAACGCTGCCGCCATCACCCCACGACGCCGTGTTTGGTGACGGTGCTACTCCCTTGACCCCACAGTCCAAAAGGGGGATTTCCTGATTTTACCTCATTTTGACGCGCGCTAAAACACGATTTGACGCGCGCTTAAACTAGTTTTGACGTGCTCTATACCTACTTTTGTCTTAGGTCTGCAACCTTGCATTGCAAGCTAAATCTGGCTCTAACGTGCGCTAAAACTAGTTTTGTCGTAAGCTAAATCATGGTTAAAATCCAACCCTAGCCCTTCCTTGGGTACATGCACATGGACATGATCATGCACGCTGAGGCACATGGCACAAGCACAACAACAATCCGTCTTCTCATTTATGTACACCCTTCAAGTGCTTCCAAGCACTTTTTTTCTTCAAGTATGCCTCTTGCTTTGTCCATGCCGGGTCCCACACATTGAACCCCTTATTTAACAAACTATAGTCCATATCATCATTTCAGATGACTTCACCCCAACTCTTGCGCAATCCCCTGAGCCTGCTCCCCTTCCCTCCCCCCTTGAAAGACCTCTTTCTGACCTCTTGCTTCAGCAGCTTGTGTCTCCCCTCTGCCTTGAACCCCCCCGTCAGGCTCGAATCCCCGCATAGCCCTGCCACCTCAACCTTGTGGTCTACCCACAAGTGGGGCCACAAACTAATACTAAGTCCCAAAGCCGTATGCAGTGCCCCCATCACCTTCAGGTCAGCCCTCTACTCATTCGCCCTGGTCGCTGCCAAAAAAACCTTTTCCCATACTAGATTAGCGGTCTTTCCTAAAAGCACCCACCACTGCCTGAACCCCTCCCCCCATGCCACGCGCACACCGTTATGCACAATGTCGTGTTGCAAAAGATTGCTGTTTTGGAGCTCGTCGGCAATGCAATCCCATCCCTGAGCCTTCATCCACTCCCCTGCCGCACTCGGTTCAATGTGCACTCCCTCCCTCTCCTCCCCAACCACATCATGCGCAGTCATTGTTGGAGGCCGGATTCTTATGGGTTCCAGGTAGAACGGGACCCACTCCGGCGCTCTTTTCTTTGCAAACGCATGTTGGTCGCGTAATGCATTGTAAAGCCCTGTGCATCCACAGCACACCATGCGGTGTGCCCCATGCAACCCATACTCTAGTGGCCTCTGTTTGGGTTTCACAGCACTCAACACCACCCCTATGTGTTCCCACTGATCCTTAATTCTTACATGTGCACTGCCATATTGGTTCACACATGCACTCCTCATGACTCTTCCCACACAACCAACACACAACCGCCAAGGGGTGGGCAGTGGTCCACCCCTTGCGCGCACCCAACGCCACATGCCCCTTCCCATGGGCTATCATCTCAAACTCAACACTACACTCAAAGCCGTTACTGTCTATGTACCCGCCCATATCAGGGGGATTGCGTGCAATGTGCATGGATTGACAAAAGGTTTATAACTTTGGCACCATGTAAGCTTTGGGGTTGCTTTTTTCTTTGGAAGTGCATGTTCATTTTTGTGTGGTGCATTGCACTTGTACAATATGTCCCGGACAAGCAACGGCACAAGTTTGGGCACAGAAATGTGGGATCACACTGCAATTGTACAACAATGTTAGGATTGAATTTACAGAACATGCACGCACATTGCATGCATATTGCACAAATCGCTCTCATGTAGAATTCAACGCCTATCCGTGCAAAGTACATTCGCGCTCTTGGCTCATGGAGAAAATTGTAGTGTAGGGTGTGGTTGAGATCCGTTCTTCGTAGCGACCATCCGAATCAAAAAAGACTCAAACGGTTTGGTCTTAGTTTTGTAACATGGCGGGTGCGTCCAACGAGGGACATTCCCAAACGCAAAATAGCCCAAGCCACAATACTATACTTGAGTACTTGTTCGAAACCAACCACTGCACCCTTCCATTGGCCATGGGTACTCAATTTGATTTCTATCTTCAAATCACGCCACCTGCCTTCCAACCCATGGCATAGGATAGGATACAAAATACCCCAATGGATGAGAAATTGTGCGGCATGCCATGTCCACCCGTGACCCCATATAGTGGTTTTTGCATTTAAGACACATAGGATTGATCGCAAGTGGGTTGCTGCACTTTTGAATGCCATTATGTCATGAACCTTCGGCTTCCTGGTGTACGCCACTCGAGCAATGGTCGCTGTGTGCTCCAACATAGCACTTAGGAGGTCCAGTACGTTGAACTGCCTGCCATTGTAATCACGAGTGTTGTCACTCCGAACCCAAAATTTTGCTAGGCGAATTATGTCAAGGTACTTTGCGTTTTGGAAGAATCCAATGGTATTGGTGATTGATCGTTGAAGGTAGTCTGTTAATGTGGTATCAAACTCATCCTCCTCCTCATCTTGCACGCCACCTCCAAGGACATAACGGTCTGGGCCTACAAGTGTGTACCAATTGTCCCATGTAGCGCGAGGCATGCCACAGTTGTTGACCAATACGTCCTCCACTAATGGCAATTCCACAGTGTACAACACATGTACTGCGCCCTGTGCCATGTCCACAGCATGTTGCTGAATGGGCACCGTATGTGGAAGAGAACATGGTGCTTTGGTATAAGGCCGGGCTTCCGGGTTGTAGTTCAAACACTCTGGTGCATCTGCATCACAGTATGGACATGGTGAGCAATCTGGATTGGTACTACTGGGTCCGTCCTTGCCACAGATTTTGTAGACAAGCATGTGGTCTCCTTCTACAAATATGCGCACAGTGTACCTTTGCAAGAACACTGTAACAACAAGACCATTGAGGCCCGGCAGGGTGGTCTTGGTCGTGTTCAGGGTCAATGGTACTGTCAGCGCGGTAGTGTAATATGCAGGTGTCCCTTTTGCTGCACACGCGATTGTCCCCCATACAAATCAGCTGCAAGTCGCCACATGTCATCCTCACAGGTGTGCTGTCTCCTGCTCTTTTTTGGCATGTTGCTCTCTGTGAACATACAGTTTTAGACATGTCTGCTGATGTGCTTCCCCGTCCCCGCAAGCATCACAGGCATCGCAGGCGAGAGAGGGGGTGGTTGCAGAGCCCCACCTCACCCCCAAACCATGCAGGATCCGTGGTGCAAATGGGGAGTGGGACCCAGTACTGCACCACTGCCTGGAGTCTGTTACCACTGCCCTCGGTACCGTGGAGCACACCGTGAGGTTCCCTGGAGATTTCACAAGGGTCTTGGGGCCGGCACAGGTGCAGTTCATGGACGGTGACAAGGAAAACAAGAACGACAACGACGAGGACAACAAGGACAATGGATCAGGCGGAGTGCCAGGATCACCGGCTGGACGTTCGCCCCAACGCTTGGCATTTAGCAGTCAGGTGTAGTGCTGTCACGGTCGCTAGCCTGTGCTAATCCTTGGAACACTGTGAATTTGTCTTTGTGTTTTGTGCGAGTGAAAATGCTACTTCTTACCCTCATCTGTTTGGATCATCTTGCAGGATAGTCCTGGTGATGGAGCAGAAGTACCTCAAGAAGCCCAAGAACAGGCCGAGAATGTTGAGCCAGAAGCCTAGAGTGGAGAAGTGGAGTCTAGAACGAACGGATGAAGAGGGAGACACCAACAAAAAGCAGAAGAAGAAAAACACCGTTGATGATGGTGCATTGCGTATGTCTTTGAAATGCCATGTGTGTAGGCGTTAGCTGTCCTCACTCATACGTCATGCATCATTGTCATTTGTCAGCATTCCACACTGCACGTACAATCTATAGCATCATTCTATGCACATTCCCATGTAGAATCTAACGTCGATCTATGCACTGTGCATGTAGAATCTAACAGCGATCTGTGCAATGTGCATGTAGAATCTAACAACGATCTATGCACTGTGCATGTAGAATCTGACAGCGATCTGTGCACTATGCATGTAGAATCTAACAGCGATATGTGCCTTGTGCATGTAGAATCTAACAGCGATCCGTGCACTATGCATGTAGACCCCCCCCATGGGCTCGCTACTCTTCGTCGTGCACTCTATGTCTCGTGCGTTTGTCAGGTCGAGTCCTGCCGTTTGCAGACAATTGTGCTGAATTGCCCTCGAACCTGCCGGACGCCATGTGGAGCACCCTACTGCATCAAAGTTCTTTGATAGCGGATGCGCTGAATGACCCATGGGTTCCATAATGGCTTTCCTGGAATGCAGGCGAACGTATGCATGCTACACTCGCACACGTAACGCCCCTGGTTGAAACGCAACACACTCGAAAATTGAAACATGTGTGCAAGCCATTGAAGAATCGAAGAAGTTGAAAAGGTTGATGATCAATGAAAAATTCAACTTGAAGAACGGCAACCACCGAAACAGGCGCTGAAGACCGGCAACGAGAAGACCCACCGGTGACCCACTCGTTTGAAATGAATGACACACTGATGTTGAAAACAATTCACTGACAACAACAAAATCCCCCCAAGCCCACCGGTGACCCTCACTTTTGAAATGAATGACACATTGACGTCGATAGTAAATGAATGACAACAACACCATTCCCCCCTCACTTTTCAAATGAAAGACACGGTGCCGGGGAACATAAATGAATGACAACAACACAGTTGCCTCCGGGTGACCTCCACGTCACCATTCACCATCTTCCACCTACACCATCACGATCGGATCACCGTCTCCAACCAACACCATCACCATCCGATCGGCATGTCCCACCAACACCATCATCATCCAATCACCATCTCCCACCAACAACATCACCTCAACGGCCCCAAGATCCCTGAGACCGCGGCGACCCCCCTGTTGGGGTCCATGGCTCGGTTGCCCCTTTCTTCCTCGGTGGTTGCAAGATGTCGCCGACAGGGTAGTTCTTCAGCAGCGTGTCCAACGCCGCTGAAGAGGACGGAGGGGGCGCGGCCTCCTTGTCGACTCGCTTGAGGCTGTCCTCCAACAAAGCCGTGGCCATTGCTGCTTGCTGCAGTCCCGTTCGCAAGTTAACGGCACACTGCGTCAGCCAGGCCCTTGTCCTCCGCGGCACCCGTGTCCTGCACAGCCACAGGCTCGAGAGCGGTGCGCTTCGTCCCGCGCTGCCAACGCACAGCCTCCAGCTCGTCCAGGAGCTTCTTCTCCTGGGTTCGCCACGCCGATTCCGCCTTGGTAGCCGTGCTGCGCTCAGCCAGCAGCTGGTTGTCCCGCTCCTTCAGCAGCTCATCGGCCCGCTGCCTCTCGCCACGCACAGCAACCAGCTGTGCGTCGCGCTCCGCCACCTGGTCCTCCAGCAACGCCACCTTCCCCTTCAGCAACTCCTTCTCCGACCGCAGCCGCAGCAGCTCGGAGGTTTGCCTGGCCGGAGTGACTCCAGACACCTTCCCGGGCACCTTGGGGGGGGCAGCCGCGGGACCTCGTGACAGGCACCAAGGAAGATGCTTTTCCAGCACATGATTCCGAAGCCCGAACTCGCCCTGGGCCAGCTTCCGTGCCTCCGCCTCCACCTTGTGCGACATGTTGCTGCGCGCTTCCTTCTCCGACGTGAGCCAAAAGGCTTCCACCCGCGCACCGAGTGCCGCCGTTCGGTCCGCACCACCAACGTCACGTGTCCCTGGCAGGACACCTCCAATGTCACTGAGTGGCACCTCACGCACTTGCTGCAGCTGGCCCAGCTCGTCCTGGGTGCAGACGAGGGCCCACGTGTGCGAGCTCGGTGGCAGCATGCACACGAAGGGAACAAGGAACACTTTCTCCTCTTGCCTCTTCCTGTGTTTCACCCAAGATGGGCAAAAGACCGTCACCGCATCGCCTCCCGCCTCCCGTCCAGTCCCGGTCTTGGCACCCAAGGGCCGCACCGAAAGGCCCCGGAAGATCTTCCACTGGAGGATCCCAGAACGATCCTCCAAAAAAACCATTCGATCCCGCCTCCACGCTGGCAACCTTGCCATACCCATGCACGTAGCGGACGTCCAAATCTCCGAGTTTCGGAAACGTCAACAAATCGGCGCCTTCACCAGCCGCGCCATTGTCTCCGGGCTGGGCTCGAGCAGCAGCTCCGGCGCCGAACCCAGCACTACTGTCGGCGGGCCCGAGATCCACCAACGTGAAGGGCAAGAAGTTCACAACAAGCTAAAAGATATGGAGAAAATGCATGAATTTACTTGGATTTTGTGTGCGCAAATGACACATTTTGCGTCCAGGGTTGAAATCAGGCAACGAAGTAAATACCCTATTTTGCGTGCGTGAATGACCCATTTCGCGTCACAGGTTGAAATTAGGCAGCGACGTAAATACCCTATTGTGCATGGTAAAAGACCCATTTTGCGTCCTCGTCATGCGCATAGCCGATGCGCAAACGATGAATTTTACGCGCGCAAAAACGGGGTAATTATACACCTTCTCGATACATGGGCACTTGTATTCCTTCTTCGTGCTGTCCCACTTCACTTTGCCGTCGAACTCGGCTTGCATGCTGGGGATTGAGGCGGTCTAGTGCATCGCCATTGAAGCCCACTGCATCTCACGGGCGACGGGTGCGCATGGGAGAACGAAGCTGCTGGGACAGAACCCAAAGTAGACGCAGCCGGGGGTAACGGGGACCCGCACCATGTTGTCCGCCATGGGAGAGGGGACCCACCAGCGATGGTACTAGGGCATCGAGCCTCGGCATTCTCGTCCTCTTGGCCCAGTCCCTCCGTAGTGAATGGGCACACACTAATGGCGGCGGTCCCAACCCCGGTCCCAATGACCCACACGTCACCCATGTAGGGGACTTTCTTCTCCATTCCCGGGAGCATTTCAAGGGGCGCCGACGAACTCAACCTTAGGGCAGGTGGTACAGGGGGCTTCAAATCACTGCCCCAAGAGGTTGCCGGGGGGTCCTCCTCCGCCTCTGCCACCTCCGGTTCCTCCGGCTCAACAAACATAAGGTCTGTAACTACGAAGACACTAGAGTTTCCCTAAAACACGGTAAAGTGCGGCAAATCAAGGCAATAACTCAGAACCGCACTTGCTGCCCTCCTCCCACTTGTACCCTTTTTCGACAATGTTTTTTGAAGAAAAACCAACCCTCCCCCCTTTTGAATCACCCAAAACGCTGCCGCCATCACCCCACGACGCCGTGTTTGGTGACGGTGCTACTCCCTTGACCCCACAGTCCAAAAGGGGGATTTCCTGATTTTACCTCATTTTGACGCGCGCCAAAACACGATTTGACGCGCGCTAAAACTAGTTTTGACGTGCTCTATACCTACCTTTGTCTTAGGTCTGCAACCTTGCATTGCAAGCTAAATCTGGCTCTAACATGCGCTAAAACTAGTTTTGTCTTAAGCTAAATCATGGTTAAATGCAACCCTAGCCCTTCCTTGGGTACATACACATGGACATGATCATGCACGCTGAGGCACATGGCACAAGCACAACAACAATCTGTCTTCTCATTTATGTACACCCTTCAAGTGCTTCCAAGCACTTTTTTTCTTCAGGTATGCCTCTTGCTTTGTCCATGCCGGGTCCCACACATTGAACCCCTTATTTAACAAGCTATAGTCCATATTATCATTTCAGATGACTTCACCCCAACTCTTGCGCAATCCCCTGAGCCTGCTCCCCTTCCCTCCCCCCTTGAAAGACCTGTTTCTAACCTCTTGCTTCAGCGGCTTGTGTCTCCCCTCTGCCTTGAACCCCCCCGTCAGGCTCGAATCCCCGCATAGCCCTGCCACCTCAACCTTGTGGTCTACCCACAACTGGGGCCGCAAACTAATACTAAGTCCCAAAGCCCTATGCAGTGCCCCCATCACCTTCAGGTCAGCCCTCTACTCATTCGCCTTGGTCGCTGACAAAAAAACCTTTTCCCATACTAGATTAGCGGTCTTTCCTAAAAGCACCCACCACTGCCTGAACCCCTCCCCCCATGGCACGCGCACACCGTTATGCACAATGTCGTGTTGCAAAAGATTGCTGTTTTGGAGCTCGTCGGCAATGCAATCCCATCCCTGAGCCTTCATCCACTCCCCTGCCGCACTCGGTTCAATGTGCACTCCCTCCCTCTCCTCCCCAACCACATCATGCGCAGTCATTGTTGGAGGCCGGATTCTTATGGGTTCCAGGTAGAACGGGACCCACTCCGGCGCTCTTGTTTTTGCAAACGCATGTTGGTCGCGTAATGCATTGTAAAGCTTTGTGCATCCACAGCACACCATGCGGTGTGCCCCATGCAACCCATACTCTAGTGGCCTCTGTTTGGGTTTCACAGCACTCAACACCACCCCTATGTGTTCCCACTGATCCTTAACTCTTACATGTGCACTGTCATATTGGTTCACACATGCACTCCTCATGACTCTTCCCACACAACCAACACACAACCGCCAAGGGGTGGGCAGTGGTCCACCCCTTGCGCGCACCCAACGCCACATGCCCCTTCCCATGGGCTATCATCTCAAACTCAACACTACACTCAAAGCCGTTATTGTCCATGTACCCGCCCATATCAGGGGGATTGCGTGCAATGTGCATGGATTGACAAAAGGTTAATAACTTTGGCACCATGTAAGCTTTGGGGTTGCTTTTTTCTTTGGAAGTGCATGTTCATTTTTGTGTGGTGCATGCACTTGTACACTATGTCCCGGACAAGCAACGGCACAAGGTTGGGCACAGAAATGTGGGATCACACTGCAATTGTACAACAATGTTAGGATTGAATTTACAGAACATGCACGCACATTGCATGCATATTGCACAAATCGCTCTCATGTAGAATTCAACGCCTATCCGTGCAAAGTACATTCGCGCTCTGGGCTCATGGAGAAAATTGTAGTGTAGGGTGTGGTTGAGATCCGTTCTTCGTAGCCACCATCCGAATCAAAAAAGACTCAAACGGTTTGGTCTTAGTTTTGTAACATGGCGGGTGCGTCCAACGAGGGACATTCCCAAACGCAAAATAGCCCAAGCCACAATACTATACTTGAGTACTTGTTCGAAACCAACCACTGCACCCTTCCATTGGCCATGGGTACTCAATTTGATTTCTATCTTCAAATCACGCCACCTGCCTTCCAACCCATGGCATAGGATAGGATACAAAATACCCCAATGGATGAGAAATTGTGCGGCATGCCATGTCCACCCGTGACCCCATATAGTGGTTTTTGCATTTAAGACACATAGGATTGATCGCAAGTGGGTTGCTGCACTTTTGAATGCCATTATGTCATGAACCTTCGGCTTCCTGGTGTACGCCACTCGAACAATGGTCGCTGTGTGCTCCAACATAGCACTTAGGAGGTCCAGTACGTTGAACTGCCTGCCATTGTAATCACGAGTGTTGTCACTCCGAACCCAAAATTTTGCTAGGCGAATTATGTCAAGGTACTTTGCGTTTTGGAAGAATCCAATGGTATTGGTGATTGATCGTTGAAGGTAGTCTGTTGATGTGGTATCAAACTCATCCTCCTCCTCATCTTGCACGCCACCTCCAAGGACATAACGGTCTGGGTCTACAGGTGTGTACCAATTGTCCCATGTAGCGCGAGGCATGCCACAGTTGTTGACCAATAGGTCCTCCACTAATGGCAATTCTACAGTGTACAACACATGTACTGCGCCCTGTGCCATGTCCAGAGCATGTTGCTCAATGGGCACTGTTTGTGGAAGAGAACAGGGTGCTTTGGTATAAGGCCGGGCTTCCGGGTTGTAGTTCAAACACTCTGGTGCATCTGCATCACAGTATGGACATGGTGAGCAATCTGGATTGGTACTAGTGGGTCCGTCCTTGCCACAGATTTTGTAGACAAGCATGTGGTCTCCTTCTACAAATATGCGCACAGTGTACCTTTGCAGGAACATTGTAACAACAAGACCATTGAGGCCCCCCGGGATGGTCTTGGTCGTGTTCAGGGTCAATGGTACTGTCACCGCGCAGTAGTGTAATCTGCAGGTGTCCCATTTGCTGCACACGCGATTGTCCACCATACAAATCAGCTGCAAGTCGCCACATGTCATCCACACAGGTGTGCTGTCTCCTGCTCTTTCTTGGCATGTTGCTCTCTGTGAACATACAGTTTTAGACATGTCTTCTGATGTGCTTTCCCGTCCCCGCAAGCATCACAGGCATCACAGGCGAGAGAGGGGGTGGTTGCAGAGCCCCACCTCACCCGCAAACCATGCAGGATCCGTGGTGCAAATGGGGAGTGGGACCCAGTACTGCACCACTGCCTGGAGTCTGTTACTAGTGCCCTCGGTACCGTGGAGCACACCGTGAGGTTCCCTAGAGATTTCAGAAGGGTCTTGGGGCCGGCACAGGTGCAGTTCATTGACGGTGACCAGGAAAACAAGAATGACAACGACCAGGACAACAAGGACAATGGATGAGGCGGAGTGCCGGGATCACCGGCTGAACGTTCGCCCCAACGCTTGGCATTTAGCAGTCAGGTGTAGTGCTGTCACGGTCGCTAGCCTGTGCTAATCCTTGGAACACTGTGAATTTGTCTTTGTGTTTCGTGCGAGTGAGAATGCTACTTCTTACCCTCATCTGTTTGGATCATCTTGCAGGATAGTCCTAGTGATGGAGCAGAAGTACCTCAAGAAGCCCAAGAACAGGCCGAGAATGTTGAGCCAAAAGCCTAGAGTGGAGAAAGGGAGTCTAGAACGAACGGATGAAGAGGGAGACACCAACAAAAAGCAGAAGAAGAAAAACACCGTGGATGATGGTGCATTGCGTATGTCTTTGAAATGCCATGTGTGTAGGCGTCAGCTGTCCTCACTCATATGTCATGCATCATTGTCATTTGTCATCGTTCCACACTGCACGTACAATCTATAGCATCATTCTGTGCACATTCCCATGTTGAATCTAACGTCGATCTGTGCACTGTGCATGTAGAATCTAACAGCGATCTGTGCACTGTGCATGTAGAATCGAACAGCGATCTATGCACTGTGCATGTAGAATGGGACAGCGATCTGTGCACTATGCATGTAGAATCTAACAGCGATCTGTGCATTGTGCATGTAGAATCTAACAGCGATCCGTGCACTATGCATGTAGACCCCCCCATGGGCTCGCTACTCTTCGTCGTGCACTCTATGTCTCGTGCGTTTGTCAGGTCGAGTCCCGCCATTTGCAGACAATTGTGCTGAATTGCCCTCGAACCTGCCGGACGCCATGTGGAGCACCCTACTGCAGCAAAGTCCTTTGATAGCGGATGCGCTGAATGACCCATGTGTTCCATAATGGCTTTCCTGGAATGCAGGCGAACCGAGTCCACGGACGTGGTGTTTTGGATGTCCTGTTGGTCCTTACAGGGGCGGCATTCCTAGTGAAGTATGGTCTCCTTAAGGAGGACGAAGTGCCTGCACCCATTCTAAAGGCATAAAACCAAATATATAGCAATTTGGCTGCAATTATTGAAACCATAAACACGGTTGATATTGAATGTCTCCTGGATAGCCCTTGGAAAGTATCCACTGCTGATGTGCCGAGAACTTTCCTCTGCATTAGGGATCCACCTGGGAAAGTGGTGTACGTTTGCATGGCAATGTTGTGTGCTCTGTCCAATTGGCAGGTCCTTGAAAATGACCACCACACACGTGTTGGCATGGATATCCCCCTGTGGGTGCATACACAGCTCCCCAAGGACCCAACCCCTGCCCGACATGCTAGCAAGCTGTCAGAGCGTCCTATGCACGTGCAATGCATGTTAGCATCTGGTAAGCCGAAGGGTAATAGGAAACCACAACAACACACCGCATGCATCACCACGCACATCGTGGGGCAAACCCCTTTGACTGTTGGCATCCAAAACGGAATTCCTCCACAAGCCAAAACATTGCAGACCACCCCAATGCCACTTGCCCAAGTCCCCAAAGAATCATACAACCAGTTTTGGGATTGGGCACGCATGATTGATAAGGCCCAAGGCGATTATTACAAGCAAAACGCCCCTAATTGCCCAGCGTCCCTTCATGGGCGCCTACCGCACAAAGTGCCATCCTGGTACGCATGATTGCAGGGTTGATTGATCCTGCTACACGCGGTCAAGTGATGACTGGATGCTCTTTCTCAATGATGCATGTTTTCCTTCAAATGTTGTTTTCGTTGAGTGAGGACCAGGTGACAGACCTTATGGTAGACAAAACAGGAATATGGCCCTATAGAATTTTTTTGGGGGTCTTTGGGGCAGTGGCATGGCTGACTGCAACGCGACGATGGCCTGCACCCAAAGAGGACCCTTTGTGTGATGGTCTAAGGCACAGTGTGCAAGCCCTTTTTTTGGTGCCCCTTGTGCCAACAGCTAGCCCTTCCAAGGCTGTCTCCAGCCCTCAGAGCAGTCGTGCACTGGTTCCTGTCAATTCCCCTGCCCTTCCTACGGTTACACCCAAGGTCGCCAAAAAAAAAAGCAGCCATAGCCTTGGTTGTGGTACCCAGTAACGGGTGGTGAACGTCCCCCTGTGGCTCGAGTGTCCCAAGCTCGCTTTGTACGCGTCAAAAACTCCAGATTGCAAGCTGATACATATCAGTTGCCCACGATTGCACAGCGTTGGAACAAAGAGAGACAAATGGAGGATGGCCTGTTGTGCGCTATTTATAGAGGGGGCGGGCAGATTTGTTGTGGGCGCGCGCCACAGGGTCAATGGCAGGTTGAGGGTCTGACAGCAACCCCTCTTGCAAGTTTGGCTCCTGTCAGTCAAGTTGTGTCCGTGCGTGACTAGCAGGTTGGTGAGTATGTTCAACACCTCCTCATCTAGGCTCCAAAGCGCCGTTTCCGCAAGGGAGGGTTTATTACCCTTGCTGAGGCGCAAAAATGGGTGTCGAGCAAAGCGCACAAGGACTTCCAAAAGGAGCACGGTGCGCTTCCCGTTGACAATGACAGTGACAGCGACGGTTCCCCTTCCAGCTCTAGGACCTCCCACTCTGCAAAGGGCAAGGGGCGCAAGGGCACGAACAGGAATCATCACAAAAGGAGAAGGAGTGCCAGCATAGGAAGGGCCAGTAGTGCAGGCAGAAGCAGGAGTGGAAAGGATAAAAATTAAAAGCACAACCGCAAGCGTGCTTCTTCCGTTTCATCAGCAGGGTCGCGGTCTTTGCGGTCTTCCGGGTCTTCGCGACGGTTTGGAGGGTCTCATGGGTCTCAACCAGGGTTGTCTCAGGCTGCTGTGCGCCAGTTGTGTGCTGAAATGTTGAAGCAGCAAGGACACGATTCCACACATGCATCGGAATCCAGGGTGCATGGGGATGATGCTCTGATCTGAAAATTGAGGGGGCAGTTACGCCTCGCCAATGCTTTTGAGGCATTGGTGCGCCTTCAACTCAACCAGGTGTGGATGGTGATGGATTTTTTGTATGACAGTGCCAATCACACGCAGCACTGGAGGCGACCTCGGCTTGCTAAGGAGGTTGTTGCTAATGAATACCGTCGTGCCGCTGGAGAGGCAATGCCTAATTCTTTGTTTGCCTCTTGGGAGGCACAGCTGCCCTTGGATCTCCGTGAGCATGAGATTGGGAAGTAGTGGACTTCCATTGGCAGCCCCGATGCATTCTGGAGACGCCATTTGCAGTTTGAACCTTTGAACCATGCATGTTTCTTGTTTGTGTGCTGCCTGTTTGGGAGTTAAGATCTACATGTTCTTTGCAGGTTGCACAAATAGGAGTTGAATTCTACATGAGAGCGATTTATGCATTGCACAAAGCAATCTCTGCACTGCACATGCCTTGCATAACATGTGCTGGATTCTACATGACCTGTCAAATTGTGCAATTGCACAACAAGTGCACACATTGCTTTTACCTCAATTTGTGCTCCTGCGCAATTCTACATGAGCGTGCATCCGTTCCACCAACTGGCGCTCCCGGTCCTCCAAGTGATCTAGCACTGGGAAAAGGTCTGCCAAAATGCGGAACAAACGCTACTTGATTTCCGAGGGGAGCCACTTGTTCACCGTTCCCGGGGCGGTATGCGGGCGCCCACCACCTTGGTTGTGGCCCTGAAGGAGAATGTCTTCCCAATTCTCATCTCCCTCCAAATGCCCGGCACATAACTGATCCAACAAGTCCCCTGGCAGAATCTCCTCCACCAAACGGTAGCCTGTGATTCATACGCCTCGGGGGTCCTAGAGGGCGGATCCGGCAACAGATGACAAGACACCGGGTATTTCACTGCGATGTCTGGCGACAGGCAACCCATACCGTACGTTGCAGCAGTCGTGTATGACGTAGTGGCGCCCAAAACGGGAAGGTCCAGCACGCTGAATGGGCTCACAACGCCACTACATTGCACCCCACCAATGTCCAACAAGCCCACATTGGGGTTCAACATTGCTGGTGCACAAAACCGGTTGAAACGTTGCCATTTCAACTGGGGTCGTAAAAAAACCTGCAACAAGGGAACGGTATGCAGCAGTATGGCATGCAAAGGAGGGATCCCAAACCCTCACCTGTGCCACACCTAGTTTGCTACCTGTGCTATTGCCGAACCCTCAGCTATGCCACACCTAGTTTGCTACCTGTGCTATTGCTACTATTCCTAGAAAAGGAGGGTCATTTTGATCAATTTTACCTCAAGGCAAAACTCTTGGGGCCCCACGGCCAGCACCCTCGCTTTGTGGTGGATGAACGTTGGGCCGACACGCACATGTAGGGGTACCAAATTTGTACCGGCAAAATGGGGAATGTTTGGGGTCCTCAAAGCTTTATGTAGGCTACGCTTACACAATATGAAAAAGCAACCAGTGGTGTTCTTTAGAAAAAAAGTGGGGTTGTGAAACTTTTTTACACATAGGAGTGGGATATTTTTTTTCGGGCTGTACCCCCCCTAGGGGGGGGGGATACGAAAAAAAGGTGATACCGCGAATTTTTTTTTGCGCCCCCCCCCTGTCCAACACCTGGATCCCAGTTCCCGCCACATTTTCCACACCCACCACCTTCACATACTCATCAACAAGCTCCTTGGTGGGCTGGTGGGTACTGCGGGGAGGAGGGGCGGGCTTGGGCAGTGGATGCGGGTCCCCGGGGACTTCGACGGCGGCCTTGGCTTTCAACTTCCTGCCAGGCATGTCCCATAAAAGAGAAGCCCCTAAGAGTGAAGAGGCAATTACATGGATTTTGTGTGCGCAAAAGGCCTAATTTGCGTCCACAACGGAATTCACAAGACAAGTAAATAAGCCCTTTCACGTGCGTAAATGACCCTTTTTGCGTCCGAGCTAAACTTATAGTAACCACGCAAATACACCCTTTTACGCGTTCAAAAAGGCAGCAAAGGGCAATAATTGCATGTACACGGGGGTGTTGTGGTGCGGGACACGTAAAATTGGCAAAAGATCTCCGTTTTCACCCATACTTCAGCCTATTTGCATGCAAATTTGTCCGTTACACATCATAAGAGAGGGCAAAGCGAGCAAACACGCACAATGCAGGCTATTAATTTTTTTACCCATTTAACCTGCTTTCTACCTGGATTTTACCTGAGAAACACTTTGGGCCTTTACTTCGCCCCTGCCAAAGTGCTCCGATACTGCTGTGCATGTCTGGCCATATTGGGTGCCATGGATTTTGTGGTGGGTGCTACATTCGGGGCTTCTCGTAACAGCATTTTTCGAAACTGTCCTGGTGTAGAGTCCCTTGGTTGTGACTTGACTGTTACTGACTTCAGTCTGATGTAGTCCTCTGTGTGCACGGTCTGAGGCGTGCTTCCCGGAAGTCTAGGTCTAGTCCCCATTGTTCCGCTGTGACATCTGTAACTACGAAGTAATGTTTCTCGGTAAATAGCAACAATAAGACGCAAAAATGAGGTAAAAATTGGTAAGTGGTCAAAAACATCATTTGGGTCAAAAATAAGTATGAAATTCAAATCCGGCATGCTGAGAATACCCCCATTTTCCATGTTCTATGTTGGAAACACCGACGGTGGTCCCCTACCCCTACCCGCAGTGTTCTCTTGTACCTTCGAGGCCCGGTACTATGCTTCAGGGATTATACTTGGTTTTTGCGTGTGTAAAAAGACCCTTTTGCGTGCATAAATTGCCCTTTTTACTTACTAGGTTTTTTTTCCACTCGGGACGCAAAACACCCCTTTTACCTACGCAAAATCAAGGTAAATGCCTGCTTTGAACCCCCCCACCCCTTACACCCAAACACAAACCCACATCCCGGGTCCAATGCATGCTATGCATGCAAGCAAACATGGAGGCAATTGCTGGGATCTTTCTTGCCATTGTTCCAATCATTCAGTCACACATGCCCAAGTGGTATTCCTCCAACACACGACCGGAGTATGCACAACAGAATTGTATCATTGTAAGACAAACATGCGAGAAACCCTACAACTTCCCCTTACACATCACCGTTTCCCAGTACTGCTTGGCATTCCCATATGCCTCTTGGCGGGTCCAAGAAGGCTGCCAGACGTTGAACCCCCTGGCATACAACCCCTAGTCCAGGTTGTCGTTCTGAAGCACTGCGGCCCACCCCTTCCTCAGTGCTCGGTGTGCCCCCCATAGGCGAAACCCCGCTTCTTACTTCCCCCCTTGAAGCTCCTCTTCCTAATCTCACTCTTCAACGACGCATGCCTCCCCTCACCCCTGAAAGCACTGAATGCAGACAGGGTGCCCCATTCCCTCGCAATCCCCCACATGTGGTCCACCCAAAGGTGGGCCCACAGGGTCACCACAAACCCACGGGCTTTGTGGGCACTCCCCATCTCGGACAAAGCACCTTTCAACACATTCATATCGCGAAGGTCCAACCTCCCCTCCTTCCACACAGGGTCATTGGTCACTGCTAATTTCTCTCCCCACAAATGCCAACAAGCAGTCCATGTCATTGTAACCACTCCCCATGACACTTGCCCCAGGACTTGTAAAAGATTGTCCCCCTCCAAGTAGTCGGCAATGCAATCCCACCCTTGCCGTTTCACCCATGCCCCCAGGGCAGTTTGCTACGATCGCAGGGCCTTCTTCAACAACCTTCTCTTGCTCACAATCGGCCGCTGTGGCCGTACGGCTCTCAACTCTGATGTCATCCCAAAACCACTGCACCCAAACCAATGCCCTCCCCTTTGTCCACCCATGGTGATGCAAGAAAGCCTTAACCAACCCACTGCCCGCACAATGCACCAAACGGTGCACCCCATGGAGTCCAAAGTCGGGGGGTCTTTGGAAAGGGAGGACTGCTGGCAACGTCATCCCACCCCATTGCCAAACCTTGAGCAAAATTGAATTTCCCTGCCCAAACGCACCCAAACAATGAATACGGTTCCCCCCGCAAAGCCAGCACACATGTGCCAAAGGGTCATTACACGTGAAATTGCGACACCCCGAGAGGGCAACTTGCGCCTTGGTGTCAACGATAAGCACAAACACAACGGGAGTTGGAAACCCTTTCTCATTCAAAACTTGCTTCTCATTCACAGCCAACACATCAAGGTCCAAAGTCTCCTAGTGGGCCAGGTCGCGAAGAATTTAGGTGGTCTCCGAGCCCTGGAGTAGCACCCATGAACCCAAAGGCAGACGGCTACCCAACTCCCATACCGCAAAGTGCTCAAAAGAGCGTTGCCAAAATTTGGTGCCATCAATGGAAATCCCCACCAAAAGTTGGTTACCTTGTGTTACCGGGGGGTTATGCTGCCACATAAGCTGCAGCTTCTCCTTCAGATTCACCGTGGACCCAATCAACTCACTAACGCCGGAGGTATGCAACACGAAATCAATGGGGTGGGGGGCACCCAAGGTCTTTCGCACGGAGACGATTTTCGCCCATGGGCAATACCAAGTGGACTATGACGGGCTGTACTGCAGCCACCACACACTTTGACCCTCCTTCCTCGATTCCCACAACACTGCCATGGCATTCAACTCCAAATCGAGTTGATGATTCGTGGGGACATCCGTGTACATTTCTAACCCCACTCCGCATTCGCACGTTCCTATCCTCCCCCATAATGTCACGCACCGCACGCTGCAAGCTGCTGATCCGGTCACCATGGCCTTTGCCATTGCCCAGGGCCAAGTGGTGGAACTGCCACGGATACAGCGGCATAATACAGAAAGAACACATGGGACGCATGTAGCACAAGCGCGTTGCACTGCAGGTCGGAGACACAATTACCGCGTTTTTGCGTGGGTAAATGCGCCTATTTGCGTACCTACCCTACTTTCATACCGGCGCAAAAAGGGCCTTTTGCGCACGCAAAAGGGTGTTTTTGCGTACTCGCTCGCAAAATAGTCGACGCGCAAAGCGTGCAATTTGCGCACGCAAAAGGGTGTTTTTGCGTCCCAAGTGTAGAGTGTGCAGGCACGCAAAAGGCGCCTTTTGCATACGCAAGAATGGGGTAAAACAGGCATTTGCAATGTCATGGCACCAAGTGGGTCACAGGTATGCATGCTACACTCGCACAAGTAACGTCCCTAGTTCAAACGCAACGCACCCGAAAATTGAAACATGTGTGCAGGCCATGGAAGAATTGAAGTAGTTGAAAAGGTTGATGATCAATGAAAAATTCAACTTGAAGAACGGCAACCACCCAAAGAGGCGCTGAAGACAGGCAGACACCAGAATGTCTACCGGTGACCCACTCCTTTGAAATGAATGACCCACTGATGTTGAAAACAATTCACTGACAACACCACAATCCCCCCAAGCCCACCAGTGACCCTCACTTTTGAAATGAACGACACGTTGACATTGAGGATAAATGAATGACAACGACACAATTCCCCCCTCACTTTTCAAATGAAAGACACACTGCCGAGGAACATAAATGAATGACAACAACACAGTTGCCTCCGGGTAACCTCCACGGCACCAATCACCATCTTCCACGTACGCCGTCACCATCCGATCACCATCTCCAACCAACACCATCACGATCCGATCGGCATGTCCCACCAACACCATCACCATCCAAGCACCGTCTCCCACCAATCATAACACCATCCAATCACCATCACTGACCAACACCATCACCATCCGATCTCCGCCGGCCACCTCAACGGGCCCCATATCCCTGAGACCGCACCCGGCCCGCCGTTGGGGTCCCGGGCTTAGTTGCCCCTTTCTTCCTCGGCGGTTGCAGGATGTCGCCGACAGGGTAGTCCTTCAGCAGCTTGTGCAACGTGTGTGCAGAGGACGGAGGGGGCGCAGCCGCCTTGTCGACTCGCTTGAGGTTGTCCTCCAACAGAGCCGTGGCCGATACTCCTTGCTGCAGTCCCGTTCGCGACTCAACGGCACACTGCGTCAGCCAGGCCTTGTCCTCCGCGGCACTCTCCTGCATAGCCACAGGCTCGGGAGCGGTGCGCTTCGTCCCGCGCTGCCCACGTGCAACCTCCAGCTCGTCCAGGAGCTTCTTCTCCCGGGTTCGCCACGCCGATTCCGCCTTGGTGGCCGTGCTGCGCTCCGCCAGCAACTGGCTGTCCCGCTCCTTCAGCAGCTCATCGGCCCGCTGCCTCGCGCCACACACAGCAACTAGCTGTGCGTCGCGCTCCGCCACCTGGTACTCCAGCAGCGCCACCTTCCCCTTCAGCAACTCATCCTCCGACCGCAGCCGCAGCAGCTCGGAGGTTTGCCCAGCCGGAGGGCACATTTCCTGGTAGCACGGTTTTGCCGAAAGTAGCGCAAGAAACACACGCCAATCCTCCGCGAATCCCGCATGCAAACGAAGTCTGCACCTTCCCGGGCACCTTGGGGGGGTGGAGCGGGCCCTCTTCCCAGGGACCACGGAAGATTTTCCGCCAGCAAAGGATTCTGAAGCCGCCACCTTGCGCAACATGTCGCTGCGCGCTTCCTTCTCCCACCTCAGCCAAAAGGCTTCCACCCTCGCAGTGAGTGCCGCCGTTTGGTCCGCACCACCAACCTCACGTGTCCCTGGCAGGACACCTCCAATTTCACTGAGTGGCACCCCACGCACTTTCTGCAGCTGGCCCAACTCGTCCTGGGTGGGCCCACGTATGCGAGCAGTGTGGCCGCATGTACAGGAAGGGAACAAGGAACACGTTCTCCTCTTGCCTCTTCTTGTGTTCACCCAAAACGGGCAAACTAACGCCATCGCATCGCCTCCCGCCTCCCGTCCGGGCCCGGTCTTCGCACCCAAGGGCCGCACAAAAATGCCCCGGAAGTCTTCCAGTGGAGGATCCCAGAACGATCCTCCAAAAAAACCATTCGATCCCGCCGCCACATTGGCAACCTTGCCATACCCATGCACGTACCGGACGTCGAAATCACCGAGTTCCGGAAACGTCAACAAATCGGCGCCTTCACCAGCCGCGACATTGTCTCCGGTTTGGGCTCGAGCAGCAGCTCCGGCGCCGAACCCAGCACTGCTGTCGGCAGGCCCGAGATCCACCAACGTGAAGGGCAAGAGGTTCACGACAATTTAAAAGATATGGAGAAAATGCATGAATTTACTTGGATTTTGCGTGCGCAAATGACACAATTTGCGTCCGGGGTTGAAATCAGGCAACAAAGTAACTACCCTATTTTGCGTGCGTGAATGACCCATTTTGCGTCACGGTTCGAAATTAGGCAACAACGTAAATACCCTATTTTGCGTGCGTAAATGACCCATTTTGCGTCCTCGTCATGCCCATAGCCGATGCGCAAACGATAAATTTTACGCGCGCAAAAACAGGGTAATTATACACCTTCTCGTTACATGGGCACTTGTATTCCTTCTTCGTGGTGTCCCACTTCACTTTGCCGTCGGACTCGCTTTGCATGCTGGGCATTGAGGCGGTATAGTGCATCGCCATTGAAGCCCACTGCATTTCACGGGCGACGAACCCAAAATAGACGCAGCTGGGGGCAACGGGGACCCGCACCACGTTGTCCGCCATGGGAGGGGGGATCCACTAGCGATGGCACCACGGCATCGAGCACTGCTCAGCATCCTCGTCCTCTGGCCCCAGTCCCTCCATCGTGAATGAACACACGCTAATGGCAGCGGTCCCAACACTAGTCCCAATGACCCACACGCCACCTATGTAGGGGACTACCTTCTCTATCCCCGAGGACATTTTCAGGGGCGCCGACCAACTCAACCTTGGGGCAGCTGGTGCAATGGGCTGCAATTCGATGCCCGAAGATGTTGCCGGGGGGTCCTCCTCCGCCTCTGCCACTTCCGGTTCCTCCGGCTCAACAAACATCAGGTCCGGGACGTTCTCAGTTCCACCATATTTGGGGGTGTGCGGAATCTTTCGGGTACGAAGAAGAAAAAAATCGTCCTCCCCGGCCCACCACCTCCGAGGTGGATCAACGTTGCATCCATGAGCAAAAAACTGCCACGCTTTTGGTCGACCACATGCCACATGTTGGACGTGTGGTAGCCATGGCTCGTCCCCGGTGCAATTTGCAAGGATTTATCTCGGGGATCATCGTGCAGGGATATGAAAACAACCCTCGTGTCCGCGGCACCCCGCAACGTAAGCATGACATGCGTTGCGGCCATTGGTAGCCCCTCCATGGCGTCCATCCGTTCCACCAACCGGCGCTCCCGGTCCTCATCCAACACCGGGAAAAGGTCTGCCAAAATGCGGAACAAACGCTACTTGATTTCCGAGGGGAGCCACTTGCTCACCGTTCCCGGGGCGATCTGCCGGCGCCCACCACCTTGGTTGTGGCCCTGAAGGAGAATGTCTTCCCAATTCTCATCTCCCTCCAAATGCACGGCACATAACTGATCCAACAAGTCCCTTGGCAGAATCTCCTCCACCAAACGGTAGCCTGTGGCCTCATACGCCTCGGGGGTCCTAGAGGGCGGATCCGGCAACAGATGACACGACACCGGGTATTTCGCTGCGATGTCTGGCGACGGGCAACCCATACCAAGCGCAAAAAATGCGTCCCGCGTTACAAAAATTGTGGGCTGCGTCAAATCAGGGATGGCCGGTCCTTTCAAGGTCTCACGCCAACCCACGAACTGAATCCCTCCGTAGGCCGTCGATTCCCCAAAGTTGGACTCCCGAAGAAAAATGTGCGTGTCCGTATCGAGGCGCTCTTCCCAATGTTTCACCTTGACGGGGTCTAACCACATCCGTCGGTTACCGGCCTCTTTTTCCCGATCCGCATCCGGCACATTGTACCTTGACACAAATTGCCGTTGGGAGCCTTGGGCACGATGCATCATGGCAAGCAATGCCGTAAACGGCTCTGCACTAAGCAGTAAACCAGTGGCATAGGCCTAGGGCAACATTGCTCAAAACTCCCTTGGTCAAAGCAATTGGACCGGCTTGCAGGTTGACCCTCAACAGATATTTCAAGGGTTCACCTTTGTCTTGCTGCAATTTTTGCAGCCGCTCTCTCACCGAGCAAACATCCTTGGGGATAGCCGGCAACTCCTTAATCTTGTTCACCGAGAGTGCACAATCCAACACCTGGATCCGAGTTCCCGCCACATTTTCCACACCCACCACCTTCACATACTCATCAACAACCTCCTTGGTGGGCTCGCAGGTACGGCGGGGAGGAGGGGCGGGCTTGGGCAGTGGATGCGGGTCCCCGGGGGCTTCGACAACGGCCTTGGCTATGGACTTCTTGCCAGGCATTGCCATAAAAGAGAAGCCCCTAAGAGAGAAGAGGCAATTACATGGATTCTACGTGCGCAAAAGGCCAAATTTGCGTCCACAACAGAATTTACGAGACAAGTAAATAAACCCTTTTACATGCGTAAATGACCCTTTTTGCGCTCGAGCTAAACTGATAGTAACCACGCAAATACACCCTTTTACGCGCGCAAAAAGGCAGCATAGGGCAATAATCGCATGTACATAGGGGTGTTGTGGTGCGGGACATGTAAATGTGGCAAAACACCTCCGTTTTCACCCATATTTCAGCCTATTAGCATGCAAATGTGTCCGTTACACATCATAAGAGAGGGCAAAGCGAGTAAACACGCACAAAGCAAGTTATTAATTTTTTGTAACCATTTTACCTCTTTTTTACCTGGTTCTTACCCGACAAACACTTTGGGCCTCTACTTTGTAGTCACATCCATACGTGTGATTTTCTTGACCGCCAATTGCACCTACGCTGCCTTCCTATTCAATGCCCCCCCCCCCCCCACGTGGGCGCCGTCTTACTAAGTCTTACAATGATGCGTGTCATGAAGTTATCACGGTATCGTACATGGGAGGGTCCTGGAATGGGTCTGGCAAGCTCCAATTCACGCATTACCAGCGTTAGGCATGCCAGCTGGGCAGATGCTGAGACCCCAATGGGCACTCCTGCCATGTGGTTCAGGACACTCGACAAAAAGACAAATTTGGTATTACACTCCACATCAAAGTGTACAAAATGGAACATATCTGTCGTGTTCAGCTCCCAGAAACTGCAAGTATTGCCAACGTTACATGTATCCGCCTTTCTGCCCCTGCCTTTGGAAACCCGGAAACGAATCGGGCCTCTGGTGGACTTCGTCTCCTGTGTGCGTCGCACCAGTTCCCTCAGAGTAGGCAAAATGGCATGGTGTGGTATACGTGGGAACATTTCGACTAAATCTAACTCCAACCAGAAAGCTTTCTCCCCCCTTCGAGGCGCTCTGTAGGACTGCTTCCATCTGGCAAGGACATAGAGCAAGTCCTTCATAGATAGCAATTCACACGGCTTCAGCACACTGACAACTAAACACCAGAAAAGGGTCAGGACTCGGCCCATGATCTTATTGGGCTTTTTCAACGGGTGTGCTGCCTGTGTCAAAACCTCACGTGCTTTCAGCCATCCCTCCTCTTCCTGTGACTTCCAATTCCCCAATAACTGGCACCCAGGCCCACGCAACACAAAACTCCGTCGTTGCGTCTGTGTTGGGTTCGTCAGGTGACTGGAGGACAATTGTTGCCCCTGTGCGCCCTTCCGGTGCTTCAGACCGGTAGTCAAGGCATATGGTGAGCATAACCTGGCATACCCAGAATACCCCCCCAAAACATCCATTTTGTCACATGTATCTAGTCTTTCCGTGTGCCCATGGGATATGGAAAAATGAGTTTAGGTCCCTGAAAATAGGGGGGGGTCAAAAAACCACAAAGCCAATTCCATACACCCACACTTGTGTGTGGCAGTCTACACTTTTCGAGGTATTTGTTAGTATACTCGAAGTATTGGAGAAGTATTCTTGCCGTATACTTCGGAGTATACGGCCGTATACTTCAGAGTATACGGCCGTATACTCGGAAGAATACGGCCGTATACTCCGAGTATACGGGGACTTTCTGCCTCCCACCCATGCCACCATTCTCATGAACTACCCCCCCCCCCCCCCCCCTTGCAAGTACTCATGACTCTCCAACCCCCAAACACATTGTGCACACAAAAGAGCACCATATGAGCAAATCAGAAGACCACAAGAAGCATCCTTGTTTGATGTCCCATCCGAAAGGTCAAATGTGATCCACTTCTGCATGTTATATGTACTTAATATACATACTTATGCATATTGCACATCATATCATATCAGATGATATATACCTACATGTGGTTTGGTGCACGATGCTTCTTCCGCATGCGTTGCATGCCAAACGTGATCCCCTCTCTACCCTAGCCCTTTTCCCCAAACCACAAATGGATGCCCCAATCAAGGGCATCCGGGTGCAGAACATGCCTTAGTCCCCATCGGGTGACTTAAGGCTTGCTCAGCTTCCACCCTTGAAAACAATGGCGGATGTCCATTTTAAAACTTTTGTTCCTCCATTCCGTGGGAATGGAGGAAAACTTAATAAAATTCCCCCACCTTTGGAGGTGTGCCCCACTGTGGCACACCACCCAATGCACCCAAACCGGAACACTCCACCCCAGTGCACCCCATGCCGTGGTGAATAATGTAACCATGCATGCATAACGTTGGCGTTGATCCATGGGAACAGGACCCACATGGCGCCAAATCGTTTGCATATAGTAACAGGCCTGCAACATGAGGTGCAGGACGGCAGTGGTTTTGAGCCACCTGCTGCCCTCCCACCTCACAACATGGGTACAATAGATTGCAACAATGCGCACCAACTCGGCGTGCAACTCAGGTGTTTGAAAAAGAGACGGGAGGCGTTAATGTCGAGAGTGTGATCCTTCTCTTTCGAGGGAGCACGCATCACTCTCTCAGCCACAAGGATGTGCTTCGCCTCTTGCCGGAGGTTAGAAATGAAACGGGACACGGCCCTTAGGGCTCCTGGTGAGCCCCATGTGCGGGCACTGTCCTTGGGAGGTTTCCCAATGCCTGTCCCCACCCTTGCACAACAATGTGCCACATCTCCAACATTGCGGGAGGGAGGGATGCAAGACATAAGGGAGCCATTGCGAGGAAGCACTGGAAAATCTGCAATTGCAAATACATGGGCTTGGAATTGGTCATACTTGAGATTGCAATTCCAACATTTCCCACACAAACCCGACATCATGACTTTCCCATCCCCACTTTTAAAACACAATTATTTTTTTTGGAGTTCCCCAAAACTCTATGCCGCCCTCTGCTTCAAGTTTTTTGACTTGGTCATTCAATTCCCCGACGGCATCCATCCTTTGCAGATGGGCCATATCATCCCCCCCATCAGAGACCCACCATGAGGCCCATGCCAGACCATCATGGTGTGCCCCCCTATCCTTCCATAGGTCCACAAACACGTCACAGCGTGTGGCACTGGCATTATGAAAAACAGTGGCATCAGAACAGATTACAACAGCCAAATATGTATTGTCCTCATACTTCCGAATGTTGTTCTCAGCATGGGCACATGCAACCATGGTGGTGATGATATCATGCAATTCCACCACCCCACATGTTCGCGTACCCCCTTTAGTGGCCACTTCCAAAACCCTCCCCTTGGACAGGTAAGGTGTGATGGTCTTACGCATTGCCATCACATGGTCCCAAGTGCATGTTGTCCTCATGCAACGCTTCAATGCCCGGATGGAAAGATGGTGCCGCCGCATCCATCGGAGTAGGTTAATTGCCTCCTTGTCGGCCGCATCTACCTCACCATCTTTTAAAATAATCATGAGGCCTTGGGCATGGGGTCGTAAACATACATCATCACCAAGCAATGCTGATGCTACCGATTGCATCCACAAACGTCTTTGCCGTTGCCCTCTTTCCCCGCAATCCTAATGTAAAAAAAATAGGGTGGGCCATATGATGTGAAACAAAATAATGTGGTGGCGGTGACGTTTGTGGATGCAGATCGGATACTGCATAGGGGGTCAATTGCCGGCGTTTGATGCGCTAACGGAATTCTTGAATACTCTCCAAACAGAGCCCCTTCTCCTTCGGATGGGCATTCGTAAACATAGTTGTTAGAATAATTGCTGCAGAAGCATGTTCCAGGCATATGTGGGCCAGTTGCCCAATGGAACCATGCGCACAAGCGCATGCAACAGGGGCACAACATGCAAGATTCAACGCAAACCGTTCGCCGTATACTTCGAGTGTACGGCCGTATATTGACAGGTATACGGCCGTATACTTGGAGGTATACGGCCGTATACCAGTAGTATACCGTGCTCACTAGTGGTCCCAAAGACCAAAGCCAAAGGCCAATAACTCTTCAATAGATTCATTAGGGAGGTAATCTGTGTTGCACCCATTGTCTTCTGCCATTGTAGAAAACAATGGCATAGCGCTCCCCCCTCCATGTGGGGTGTGTCGCTAGAAGGTGTGCACCAGAAGCCCCCACTTCTAGCGCCCTTTTTGCATGATAACCCAAGCCACACCACCTTGTGTGGTTGGAAAGTAGTTTGCGGCCAATCACCACATGTTTACGCCCCTTTTGGTCGCTGATTTTCACTTGTGTCCGAAACGGTCCGTTTTGCCGGATTTTCTACACCCCCCCCTTTTTGCTGGAAGGGAGGTTCTAGCACCCTTTTTGCACCCTTTCTGCACCCTTTGTGCGCCCTTTGTGCACCCCCCTTTCTGCGCTAGAACCCCCTTTCCGCACCCTTTCTGCACACCCTCTGTGCGCTGGAAACCCCTTTTTGCACCCTTTCTGCGGGGGCGTTTCTCCGCCAAGGATTTTTGCAAGAAAGGCACCAAATGCATCCACCGGGTTCAAATTTGGTTTCTCAAGGGTACATGCAGTGCCTTTTGCTTCGGTCCTTTGTGGCCTCGCCAAGGGCAAGCCTTTGCCGGGCCGCTCGGTGTCGTAACCCCACGTCAAGGGTCTCCATGTCCAATACATGGGTGAGACCACGTCGTGAAGCGCGTGGGCGGCGAAGGCACCGCCCACGCATGCTGTTTTTGACAGCAAGGTTGAAAGGCTTATGCCTGTGTTCCGCAGGTCTGCTGCTGAACACATAAAGGTTACAAATTTTTGGAACACCGCTCCACAATGGGCCACTGTCCAGCGGACCCATGGGGTTGACTTCCAACCCAATCAGAGCCATGCCTCACCAATTTTACGGCAATGAGTCTTGGCCTCTTGCACCCGACCATTGGTCAATGGTGTCTTTTGCCTCCACAAGGCATATAGGCTACGCATATTGCACAGCAACACTTCAATGAGTGTCCACAAGAGGACAGCACCAAACATGGTGTTAGGAAAAGGGTTCCTGAGGCCATGTACAATTCGAAGATGGTACTTGAGGTCTGTCAAGAACAACCTAGAGGTGCCGATATCAAATTGCTGGGCCTTAGTGGTCTTTTGGAAAAGCCTGTCAGCAAAAGCCACATGCTTTACATCTGCTAAAGGGGTAGACCATACATCGGCAAACTCACTAGCAATTCGCCGCAATCCACCAACAACCACTGTTAACGTGGTAATAGTTTCTGTTAGGCGCTTCTTGAAAGCAATGGTTACCCTACAACCTGTGTGTGCATAGTCTCCAATGCAAATACACGGACTTCGAAGAAATGCCCCCCATTGAATTTTGTTTACCATGCCCTCTATCAGCACCAAGCCGGTGGCATCGGGGGGGCGCCACCAACATTTCGCCCCCCCCGTTTGTCACCATCATTAATTTCCCATCCCCGGTCAGTTTACATTGAAATTTTTTGGTTTCGTTTTTGACACGGAATGTACAACTTGCCTGTAGGTGGATGATTTGGGCATTGAGGCCCGCATCCTCATCTAAGGCCTGCAGCCATGCGGCGTCATCGGGCCCATCCATGCACACCCACATCACCCATTTGTGGATGTCCCCCGTAGCAGAAAACCCCGAGGCCCAGCAGTTTACAAAAACATCGATCTTAGGGACCGATGTGTGCCACAATGACGTTGCATCGGGGCATATTAAAATCCAAATCTTCTCAGCTTCCACTTCACGCTCCCCTGGGGTCTCGGCTATCTTCAAGTGCGTAAAAACGAGGTCTTCTAGTGTTGCTGTCACTGCGCACCCCCGCTCGATCATGTTGGGGCCATTGATAGCGTAGGTTCTGGTGGAGTACGGTGTTAACCTTGTGCGCGCTTCGGCAAGATCGCGGCGCGTGCATTCGCGCCGGAGGGCCAATATCTTGCGTATTGATAACTTCAATCTCCTACCGGTGGCCCATAGTCCGATTGCCCGCACTACACGAGGGTCTTCATCGTCGTCGTGCCCGGCGAAACGGATGTACAAGCCCCCACCACCCTCAACGACAATTGCCTCCGGATCCACTAAAAGTTCCCGCATGATGGTCTGTATGTGGTGCCGCCGCTCTGCTTGGGCCTCCCCCTTGATGGCCGTGTATGGCTTGAGCTGTGGGATGCTACCCACAAGTGCGGCAACCGCCTTCTCCATGGTTTCTGTGACAAACGGGAAAGGTGTGACCGCTGGAACCCCATCTGGAATCCCTTGCTGGAACCCCTTTCTGCGCTGGGACCCTTTGCTGGAACCCATGGTGGAACCCCTTCCAGCGCTGGAACCCCCTTCTAGCAGACCCTTCCACCGAACCCTTCTAGCGCTGGAACCCCTTCCAGCACCCCTTCCAGCACCCCCTATCAGCACTGCCCCCCCCCCCCCTTGTTTTGCCTTTCCCTCTCATTAAGCCCAAGGTACAGGCACACGCACAGTGCAACGTCATGGTCCACACTTTGCAATGTCATACAGTGTATTCCTGTGTTGCACCCCACAGTACCACCCCCTTCAGTCCACAATCAAACAGGCTACAATAATATATCAAAACTTTGAATGAATGCATGCATATAGGGCGTAGATCTTGGTGACGTCCCCAAGGGGTAGGCTATGTGAAGCCTCCCACTCGTGACACCACCTTAGGCACTTCGTGCACATCGCAACTAATGTCCTACGCGAGGTAACAGGCAACCTAGGGGCTAAAACCAAAAAAGGTTTCCGTTCAAGGTGGCGCATTGCCGTCAGCACCATCGCAGCGCACCACGTACAAGTACATGCACATGCAGGTGTTATCTCACGTCCCAATAGGTCTGCTCTCCAGGTCCCAAAAGGTCTGCTCTCCATGTCCCAACAGGTCTGCTCTCCAGGTCGCAACAGGTCTGCCCTCAAGGTCCCAAAAGGGCTCCTCTCCAGGTCCCAACCGGTCTCAACACCAGGTCCCAACAGGTGCCGACAGGTCTCGTCTCCGGGTCCCAAAAGTTCTTGTCTCCAGTGCCTACGCCTTCTTGTAATTGCCCACCATCACCGCCAACAGCTGCTCTGCAGGTTGCTTTGCTTCAGCCGTCTTGGTGTTGCTCTCCACAAGCTGCTTCTTCATGCTCTCATTCTCCAGCTTCAACTCCCTAACCCGTTTCCGCTCGTCGTCCAACTGGGCCTCGGCGCTCGCCCGTCCCGTGCGCTCCGTCTCAAGCTGCTTGGTCAGCCGGCCAATCAGTGTCTCTGCCTTGCTCTTGGAGGCGTCAAACATCACCTTTGCCACTGCCGAAAGGGAGGCAATCCCTCAGGGTCACACTCATCTGATGCGTCAGGGAGTCCTTGCACCGCTGTGCCACCTCGTCTGGGACTGCTCGGACTGCTGGGACTGCGACTGCGATGACTGAGATGCCCGCGTTGTCTTGTCCGTGACCTTGTCCTTGTCCTCGAGAACGTTGTACCACGTCGTTTTACTAGACTGGAACATGAGCTCGGCCACGGCCCCCCGCTCCGCTGCTGCACTCGTTGGCCAAGTCACCACCTTGCGGGCTTGCCACGCGACCAACACGCTGTCCACCGCAGATACTGCATTGTCCCCTCGCGCCTGCGGCTCGGCCACCGACTCGTGCCGCTGTACCAGTTGCGGCCGAAAGAGGACGAAATGCAGGTGAAACGGCTGATACGATACCTGTTGAAAACCCCTGCCGGAACCCCTGCTGCAACCCCTTTCTGCGCTCGAACCACTGGCTGGAACCGTGCTGGAAACCCCCTTCCATCGCTGGAACCCCTTCCACCGGACCCTTCCAGCGGACCCTTCCAGCGCTGGAACCCCTTCCAGCACCTTTCGGGCACCCTTCAAGCAGACCCTTCCAGCGCTGGAACCCCTTCCAGCGACCCTTCCAGCGACCTTCCAGCAAACCCTCCCCCGAGGCCTGTTTTGCCTAAAGCCTTGGCCCCACCACACTGCAGGCTCATACCCGTTGGCAAGGGCACCAATACTCCTTGGGGCGCTCAGGTTTGGCCACCAGAAGCCCCGATTGGACCAGGACAGACGTGTCAACGACGCGCCGGTGGGTGCCGGCAACATCCCATTGAAGTACTTGGGCGACCGGGGGGTCCGAGGTGTCCTCCACCACTGCCATCCCACGCACGTGGCCTTCACGCACCACCATCAGGCTGCCCGGCTGCGTGGCGATGACGGGGAACTTGCTTGGGGTCGGGGCCTCGAACTCCTCCTCCTCATGGACAAAGGGGCCAAGGGGACAATGTTCAGGGGCGCAGGGTTGGGCGGACGCGTCGATCACTGGCGCGAAGAACTCTTTGTTGCCAATGGCCCATGGCGATGGGTGGTGTACAGCACCGTCTGGTCCAAGGGCATCAGCACCAAAGCCGCAAAACCGCAGGTCCTCATCGACTTCCTCTGCTCCCTCGGCTGACATCGCCATAGCCTCCACAGCATGTCCAAGGGCGGCCTCCACAGCAGGTTCAGGGGCGGCCTCCACAA
Organism: Eutreptiella sp. 'Long Island Sound 2002'; assembly: GCA_964036045.1. Lineage (NCBI taxonomy): Eukaryota > Euglenozoa > Euglenophyceae > Eutreptiales > Eutreptiaceae > Eutreptiella > Eutreptiella sp. 'Long Island Sound 2002'. Next base: position 56,765,744 of record OZ038383.1, on the reverse strand, counting down.
CAGGATCCCTAGAATCCCGCTGATAGTCTTCACAGAGTTGCCCGACATGTAGAGCACAAAGGGGACGTTCGGCACAGGCGAACACTTTGCTGGCGGGTCGGCCTTCACCACGCGGTTGCACTGCGCTGCCGTACAGTGCAAGACCTTCGGGGACGGTGGCAACGGTTGTTGCGGGGGGGCTTCAGCGCAGGGTGGCGGAACGATCGGCACGGTGGTTGCATAGTCGACGCGGCGTGTGGCAATGGCGGCAAAGGCGATGATACGGGTTGATCCAGGCGGCGCATCTCTCGGGACAGCCCCACCACGGTGAATAACGTAACCGCTCAGGATCCACAGGTCGCCCGCCAGCTCAGTCATCGAGACCTCCTGCCACGGATAGGGAACACCGGAGCCAGAACCGTACGCGAACACGTTCTCGCGGCCGTCCATGGGGCAGTCCAGATTCACAGGCATGAAGCAGGAGAAGGCGTGCTCCATCCCAACGGTTTGCAACTCCACCGGCAGATCCCAATGCCATAGCTAGGGCTCATCCGACGTTGCCCGGACGTACCCAACCTTCACCAAGAACAGACCGGGGTACTTCGTACAGAGGCCTTGCAGAACTCTTTGCGCCCAAAGTACAACGTCAGGAAGCTGAAGACCTTCTTGATCCCCATTGCCTGGCGGAATCACCGCGTACACCGCAGCCCTGTCGACTGGATCGGGTGGACGGTTTGGGCTGGGCCATGCCACGTTGAAGATGCCGCCCCCCTTCTGACCAAGGTTGTCCGCGTCGATCTTCATGTTCGCCAGCATGTCGCCATCCCTCGCCAGGAACTCGTCCTTGAGCATTTGCCCCGTCCAACCCAACTCCGAGAGTTCCTTGTTCGCTTCCCGGAAGATGTCCACCTGCTTCAACGGTTCTCTTGTCCCAATGAGCGGCAAGGCGTGGCACATGGGGAGGGGCAAGACCGCGTCCTCGCTCTCCAACAGCACCGGCGTAGTCAACCCCGCGAGCTCCGGCTTCCAACGGTAGGGGGAGTGGCTGGTGAGGGAGTAGTTGGGCAGGGCCATGGCGGGCTTGCTGTCCACCACGTACCTGAGGGTGTCGAGGTGGGGGTGCTTGAAGGGGTACTTGTCCTTCCCGGCCTTCTCGGTGGTGGGCTTGTGGACGGCGAAGAGGAGCGTGGTGCCCTCCGTACCCACATGGCGCCGTTGCGTCTTGTTGACGGTGGGGTTCGCCCTCCCGGTGCAGGCTTGGATGACATCATCCACGCCGTTGGCGTGCAGCCGGACCTGCAGGATTGGCACAGCGGGGTTGTACTCCAAGACCCCGTGCAGCCAGTCGGTGAGGGCGCAAGGTGGCTTGTCGGCGGCGAGGAGGGGGCGCAAGAGGCGGATGCGGGCAATGATGGTGCCCGAGTGCACCGCCATCTTGGTGTCGGGCTGGGCGGCGAGGTCGGTGCCGCCCAACCCATCGGGGCCGCATAGCCCCGAGTGCCCACGGTAGCCCAGGCAGCCTTTGCCCAGTGGACCAAGGGGGCCAACGAAGGCACGTGGGCTGAAATGCAAGGGAACAAAGGTGAAACAAAGGTGCTGGAACACCTGCTGGAACCCCTTGCTGGAACCCCTTTCTGCGCTGGAACCCTCTGTTGGAACCTTGCTGGAACCCCCTTTCTACACTGGAACCCATGCTGGAACCCCTGCTGGAACCCCCGTTTCTGCGCTGGAACCCCTGCTGGAACCCACCTTTGTGCGCTTTTGGTCATTTTAGGAAATTCAACATAGCGTGTGGCCCTTCACAACCTAGGTTTGCTTTGGACATGGGACACTTATAGGACCTCCGACAGTGAGTCTTAGGCATTGTAAACGCGTGCACATGGTGGTTCTAGTGGTACCCAAAGGGGGGGGGGGGCTTCTGCGCACACCTTCTAGCGACGCACCCCATGGGGCAGCCGCGTGGTGGGCTTTGGAGTTAAAAACCAGTCCCGGCCGGCCCTTGTAGGCCTTCGCATCCACAACACGACCTCCATGTACATCCAATTGCATCGGGGTCCCTTGCGTGGGACTGTGGAGCACTCCACCGGATTCAACACACACCTCCCCACCACTGTGCGCCTCGACAACGCAAATGGCGGAAAGCGGAGAAGGATCCTTCATATGGCGATGGCCCGGCATTCTTTGTGAGGTACTGCATTGTACCACTTGAATGGTGGCCCAATGGAACCAGCTTGGAAAATATGCATGCGCATGTGCATTTGAAAAGCAAATTAGCTCCCATTGCCTTTCATTCCCGCTGCATAAGCGCGCACAGCGCCAATCCTTCCCTTCCCTGTGTGTCCCTGTAGCCCCAAACTGCACATTCTGCACTTGTACACCCAAGATGTGCACCTTGCGGTACACCAACTCTCGGCACAAAGTTGCAAGGGCAGGGTTGGATGGGGATAGTCGTTGCAGCTTTGGGGGCGGGCCACGTGCTGGGGAGGCGGATTAACTGCCTTGACTCGCACTGTCTTGAGTCTCAGACCCTTGGGGTGGGGATGCAGACCGTGTGACGCCATGGGCAACAATGGACCTCGCCCACTCCTCATTGGCCTTGGCCGCTTGGAGTTGCGTCTCCAACTCCTTGGCCTTGAGATGCCAGTCATCGGCACTTGTGGTAGCCTCGGCCAACTTGGCCTTCACGTCCACAACCCTCATATCCTTGGCGTCACCCTCAGCATGGGCAGCCTTCAGCTCCTCCTTGAGGGAGGCATGGGCCTCCCTCAAAGAGGTTTCCGGAAGTCCGGCTGAACTCCCCAATCTCCTTGGAGATGTTCAGCCGGGACTTCCCCAAGACCGCCACCACACCACTGACAATGTCAGTGGTGACGGGCACAGCGAGGTCCCCCACGGCCTCGCATGCGCCACGGCGGGCAGCCGCTTCAATCCCCCCCACCCCCCCAAGACCCCCCAGCTCCCCCGAGCTCACAGCAACAGAAGGGGCAGCAGAGCCGGAAGGCTTGGGGGCCTTCCAGGTGGGGGGGGGGGGGTTGCAGGGGTGGCACTCACCTCAACGGGCTTATCATGAGCCCACTTCGGTCCCCTCCCCTCAAGCTATTTTCCCGCCCTCGCGGCCAACTCGGCCTCGAGGGCCAGGCATTGCTCCGGGGGGACAGGCCCCCCCCAAAACTTTGGAGCACCATGAAGGAGTCCGACGTGCTCCATTTGCCCCCCCCTGGTGCCAAAAAAAACCCGCACCTTCCCCGAGCTCTTCGACCACAGCCCCCCAAATGGCCTGTACCCTTCGTGAACGGCCGTTAAGTGGCCGTTTGAATAATTGCGTGAATTTCACGTGAATTTACCCAAATTTTGAGGTTTTTGGGGGGAAAAGGCCATATTATTGGTTCATTCTGAGAGATTTGAGGGGCCAAAATTCCTCCCCTAGCTTCGTTACGCATCATCCAATGAAGGTCCCGCCCCAAAAGCATCCATCATGTCCGAACCGTGCCCAAAACGAGAGGTGCCGAAACCCGGCAAGCCTGTAGCCGATTCACGGCCGTGAATTCACGTGAATTCGTACGAAATTCGCACCAATTCGCACGAATTTCGTACGAATTTCGTAGGAATTTCACGTGAATTCACGTGAATTCATACCAATTTCACCCTTGTGCACCCCCTCATTTGTCCTAACACCCGGGGTACCTCCCCCCCAAACACCCCTGCAGGCACCCTTGCTACAGGCAACATGTGCACATGTGTGTGGGTGTGCCTTTGTGTGGGGTGTTTGGGTTTGTGTGGGTTTGTGTATGGTTGTATGGTTGGGTTTGCATGTGGGTGGATGCGTGACTTCCTGTTTGTTTCTACGTCCGGGCATGCGTCTGTGTGTTGGTGTGTGTGAGGATGTGGGGGCCACCCGACCACATACGCACACAAACCCGTCCCAAACCTCACACCAACACCCACACACCCACACACACAACCACGGACCCATGGATACACACCCACACACAAACACGCACCCACGCGCACAAACCAATCAACACACACACACACACACACACATAGACACACCCACAATGATCCCGCCCCACACACCTAACCACGACACATCCACTATGCAGGTGTGTGTGCGTATGTGTGGCTGGGCAGTGTGTGGGTGTGGGTGGGGTGGCAGGGCGGTTTGATTCCACTAATGGCATGTGGGTGTGTGTATGGGGGGGGGGGGGGTACATGTACGACTGTCTGTGAGGATGTGAGGAGCACCAAACCATGCACATATACGCACAAGCCTTACACACACACACACGCACACCCTTCCCGCACCTCACACCAACACGCGCTCACACACAAACACACACAACCACACACCCGACTACACATGGACACACCGACCCACATACACGCATCCGCACAAACCATACGCATACACACACACACACAGAATCACCCCCCTAAACATTTAACCGTGACACATCCACTGTCCAAGTACGTATGAGGGTGTGTGGGCGGGCAGTGTGTGGGTATGGGTCGAGTGGGGGGCTGTTTGCTTTCATTGAGGGTATGTGTGTGTTTGTGCATGGGTGTGTGTGTGTCTCTGTGTGGAGGGGGGTGCATGACTGTCTTTTTGGTTATGGGTGTCGGCGTGCGCCTGTGTGTGTGGGGCGGGTGAGGATGTGAGGAGCACCAAACCAGACATACGCACAAGCCACACACACACACACACACACACACACACACATACAGACACACCCTTGCTGCACCTCACAGCAACACGTGCATACACACAAACACACACAACCGGACACCCAACTACACATGGACACAACGACCCACCCACACACACACACACACACATCCGCAGAAACCCATCCACACACACAGGCAGACACACATACACACACGCACACACAGAACCCCCCCCCCCTAAACATCTAACCGTTGCACATCCACCGTCCAGGTACGTATGAGGGTGTGTGAGCGGGCAGTGTGTGGGTCTGGGTCGAGTGCATGGGGGGCTGTTTGCTTTCATTGAGGGTATGTGTGTGTTTGTGCATGGGTGTGTGTGTGTGTCTGTGTGTGTGTCTGTTTTTGTGTGTGTGTGTGTGTGCCGGGGGGGGGGGGGGCAGGTACAGGGAAATGTGTGTGGGTGTGGGGACTTCGTTATTGCATAGGTGGTGTTGGTGTGGCTCTTCTGCCGGTGTCCTGCAAAAATGGTACGAATTTCGCACGAATTTCGTGCGAACTTCGTACGAATCTCGCACCATTTTTGCGGGACACTGGCAAAAGAGCCACACCAACACCACCTATGCATGTACCGGAGTCCCCACACCCACACACATTTCCCTATACCTGCCCCCCCGGCACCCACACACACATACAGTGCAGCAATGTACACACGCACACACACCGCACAGACACACACACACACACATACACACACACACACACACACACACACACACACACACACGGCGTGAGGTGACCAAAGAACCAAGCACACACATTTCCCGATACCTGCCCCCCCGGCACACACACACACACACACACACACACACACACACACACACACACACACACACACACACACACACACACACACACACACACACACACACACACACACACACACACACACATACAAACCCCTACACAAACACACAAACCCAAACACAAACACAAACATACCTGTTTGCTTTCATATCAGCACAGGCTACACCCCATCTGTACGCAATCCCGAAATAGCAATGCCGTCCGTGTTCAACATTGGAAAGTGCACAAGAAGAGGCCTCTCAATACCCCAAAATCTGTGCTCCCAATCACCCCTTCTACACAATGCTCGTGCTGGATCCTGCACAGCCAGGCCGTGCCGCGACACGATGCGGCTGACTGTGGTGAGAAGCCAGGCAACACCATTGGGAAGCGACTCAATACACAAAACCTGTGAAGAGAAAAAGGATACCCTCCCTAACCTTAACCGCACTGCAACAAGCAAGACACCCTCATAACCCCACACCCAGACACTCAGGGGCTGTAAGTGGGGGGTCTCCTTGCCCCCCCCCCCTCCCAACCCTAGACGTGGTTGATTACGCTCCTATGGTTCGACCCCAATGGACCCCCCACCACTGCATCCACTATCACCTATAACCTATGCCTTTCCCAACAAATTTGTGAGCAACGCAACAAAGATTAAGAAATGTAATGTGTAATGTTTTGATTTGATCTACAAAACAAATTGTTCAATATCCAATGTGTGCAACAAATAGCAGTGGCAAGACAAAATTGGGGCCGATTCGTACGAATTCGCACGAAATTCGCACGAAATTCGTACGAAATTTGTACGAATTCGTACGAAATTCGTGCGAATTTCACATTCTCGTGAATCTGTGAATCTAGCGTGAATTTATGCGTGAATTTGGGTGCGTGAATTTCACATTCACGCCAATCTCACCAAATGTGTTGAACCATGCGGCTACTTCAAAGCTGTAAATTGCACAAATTTGTTGGATCTTACTTTGGGCGAAGATAGCACGACAAAAGCACACGATAGCACCAAGTTACGAGCAAAACACAGCAAAATTGGGTGAAATTCACGGTACCGTGAATCTCGGATTCAAACGGCCGGTTCACGAAGGGTACACCTCCACTACGCCCTCCTTCAAATTTGCAATGACCCTAATGGGCTGTTGAATATCATACAGTGCACCAGTGGCACGGACATTCAGTCGTGAATAGTACCTAATGTCTTTGCCAGTGGTCCATGCCAAGTCGGAGGGGGCAGTGGCAACATCGCCCCGACCCGCCGGAATGGGTTCCTCGTACTCCCGAACGGAGAGCACTTGACCCGCGGCAGCCTTCGGCGCCACCAACTCAACCGCGGATTCGGCCACTTTGTAATCAGTGATGCTCCGCAGCGGCCAGGGATCATACTGCACCTGCATAGGTAGAAAGGGTGGAATTCTAACAAGGAACTAGTCAAAATCGATTGAAATAGGCAACAAATACTATGCGTATACGGCCGTATATCCCCCAGTATACGGCCGTATACCCCCGAGTATACGGCCGTATACCCGGGATGGTGGGGCAGGTATACGGCCGTATACTCGAGTGTACCCTTTGTACCCTTCGTGAACGGGGGTTTAAGTGGCCGCTTGAATAATTGCCTGAATTTCACGTGAATTTACCCAAATTTTGAGGCTTTCAGGGGGAAATGCCATATTTTTGGAGCCTTCCGAGGGATTAGAGGGGCCAAAATTCTTCCCCCAGCTTTATTACGCATCACCCAATGAAGGTCCAGCCCCAAAAGTATTCATCATGCCCAAGCCGCGCCCAAAACGAGAGGTGCCAAAACCATGCGAGCCTGTAGCCGATTCACACGCGTGAATTCACGTGAATTCGTACGAAATTCACAGGATTTTGGTACGAATTTAGTACGAATTTCACGTGAATTCACGCGATTTTACACAAATGTTACCGGTGTGCACCCCCTCATTTGTCCTCAAACCCCCAGTAGGCGCCCCAGCATGCACCCCGATCACAAGCAACAATGGTCTGGGTTTGTGTCTTGATCTCATGTCCGTTTCTTGCGACACCGGAACCGCCGACGTAGAGTCTGAAGGTACTGCATGTCGGTTAGAAGCCGTCTTCTTGTACGGCTTGCATACGTTTGTACACTTATGGGCCCTTGCACATGTTGTGCCCTTTTGGTCGCATCCGACCCATGCAATTAAAGGCTATCGTCAATGGTGTGGTTGTCCACAACCACTTGCACCCCTAGTCTCCCCCGGAGGAGGCTTAGGCCCCTGCTGTTGCGCAACATGCGCTTCAGCCTCCGGTGACCTCCCTCCATGGCAAAGCACGAGAACTTTGACAAGATTCTCCACTTCTTTGCAAAATAATACATGTGGTCGATCCAAAGATGTGTCCACAGAAGTTTGCCCCACTGCAGCGCATTGTGGGCAGTGCCCATGGCTATGCTATGGTTCCGGAGCCGCCCCAAGTCGGCCCCGGCGAACCATGCGAAACGCCAAGCGTATACACACATGCTTGCAAAATTCTCCCACCACGTTTTGCACACCGACTCCCAATTTTTTCCTCCTACTTGATGCTGCCTCACACTAGGTCGCTGTAGGCAAGCATCTATTATCTTATCCCAACCCCTGTTCCGCATGAAATGGATGGCAGCAGCACACTCCATCCTCACCTTCCCCTTGCTGTTTGCCTCGTCATTATTTAATGAGGCACGGGTGCAAGTTCGTGCTGCAAGCCGTGCCTCATCTAGAACCGGTTGCAGCATGGTGCGTGCCACAGTGGCCGGTGCCTTCCTTGTCAATTGTACAACTAGGTCCCGTGTCCCGTTGATGCCACACAACAGGACACGAAGGACCCCATGGAGGCCATAATCAGGCACTCACCTATCACTCGTAATGGTCCTATATATAGCACCTATGGCAACAGTCCCTTGCCAGTTGCCGTCTATCGCACTTGCTGTGGCAAAGGTAGCAAGGCACAGAGCACAGTTACGCATGCAGACCCAACACACGGTGGCACCAAGGGATTCTGCCTTCCAGTTTTGGCAGCCCGCCATGAGCACCTGTGCTTTACCATCTGCACACAGAAAACAAAAGGACTGCCTATCGTTCCCTCCCGTATGTTTCAAACTTACGGTTGCGGCCTTGCGCAACTCGTCATCAAAATCGGGTTCTTGGGAGGCCGCATAGAGGGTCTCCCACTTTTCACTGCCCCCCAGTAGCCACCAACTAGATAGTTGGTTGGGGCTGGCGGTGCCACCAAGCGTGCAATGGACGTACAAGGCCTCATGCCTCTATGTAGCGTCCACCGCAATAGGCAACCAATGGAGCCGTCGGTCCCCGGGCTGCATGATGTCCGAGGGTGGGGGTGGTCGACACTTGTACAGGTGGCCGATGCGGTCAGGTAGGTAGTAGGCCGCACCATGGATGGCCGTGTAGTCTCCCGTATAGGCAGTGAACGCCCGGGACTCCGGTAACGCTAGCTGCCGAGGCATGCCATACACATGGTCCCATACCACACCGTACATCATGCTTCCCACTAGATACCGCGACTCCGTCCTAGAGAGGTGCAATGACCGGATCCGCCATTATGGCCATAATCAACCTCTCCTCCATGGTGGTCTCAGGCTGGACCGCCACTACAACTCTTGTTTCGGGGGTAAGCACTATTTGCCCCGTGTCGGGTAGGGTACTTGACGCTGTAGGGTGCTGCAACCTCCTTGGTAACAACTTGCTGGAGCTCTTGTAGGCGCCTCCGTTGTGTACAATCCGCTAACAAATGGGATGGCTCCTTGGGCCGCGGCATGGTGTGAGGTACAAGACCTGTGGAATGGGAGAGGCATTTATTGCAGGTTTCTACGATCCCCCTGCCCCAGACAACTAAATTTTGTGGGAATCTAGTGTAATTCGCACGCAATTGGACGAAATTCACAAAAATTCGTACAAAATTCGTACGAATTTCGTGCGAATTTCACGTGAATGAATGTGTGTGAATATTGAGGCAATGTTAAATTCGTACGAAATTCGTACGACTTTCGTACGAATTTCGTACGAATTTCACGTGAATGTCAGAGAATTTTTCCTGAAGAAAACATTTGACTCATCCTTTTGCCCTCGTTGGCCCTCAAAAAGCGAGCACAGGATGGAGCTCAGGGGTTACCAGACACCCAATCCAATGGTCATCATTCCGGTTGACACACAGTCAGCAGTGTAACAGATCGAGGGGCATAGGATACCCCAACTAAAATACAAACAGTGCTGAAGAAAATTTCGCAAAGTGGGGGGGGGGAGTACCCCACATGTCGGTCAAACTCCCCATGCCTGGCGCGGGGGGGGGGGGGCAGGATATTTGTACATATATTCATAGTTAAAAATGCACAAATAACCTCCGTGGAGGTTAGAAGGGACCGCTGGTCCTGAAGTTAAAGGGTGTGCTACGCCCCACCCCCCCCTGGAGCAGAGCTCCGGCTACCGGAGCCCTGGGAGCTCTGCTCCGCCACCGCCTCACCGAAGGAGGGCTCCATGGCTGCTGATGTGAGGCGGTGGGGGGGGGTACTGCCGGCGCACATCCTCTAGTGCCGCACTCACCCTGGCGGCGTCAGGGGCCACGGTGTCCACATCGGCCCGCTGGCTAGTGGCCATCGTGGCCATCCGCAGGCCGGTGGACACCGCCGACATCTAGCCGGCGCATGCCTCGGCCTGGGCATGCCAAGCTTGTTGCAGCACCAGAAGGTACCGCACACCGGCGGCACTGCCCCCCCCCCCCCCCCGCCCGCCCTGTCACCCGGGGGGGCCTCGGCACCCTCAGCCCCCTCCCCTGTCCGTGCCAGTGGCTTTGCTGGTGCCCCCGCGGCCTTGTGCGCCGTCCCCAGGTCGCGCTGCAGGGTTTTCACCCTGGCAGCTAGGCGGTCCCGCTCCTTGGTGACGTCCGCCAACCGCGACTTGGCGGCCCGCCTGTCCTCGTTGGCCCTTGACAGGCGGGCCTCGAGGTCGCGGTTGGTGGTGTCCGCGCTGATCGCGCGCGCCTCCCACCCCCCCCCCCCCCGCCCGCAGCAGCAGCAGCAGCTGCTCCACCCACTCGTGCACCACCCCCCTCTACCCTTGCTCTGCCGCCGGCTCCGCCCGCTCCACCGGGGTGGCCGTACGCAGGGCTTTCGGGGGGGGGGGGCGGGTCGGTGTCCCATTGGGGGGGGGCGGCCTTTCCGCTTCCGGGCCGAGGGGGGGGGGTCGTCCTCCCCCTCGACGTCAATGACGTCAGCCCCCCCCATCTTCTGCTGCCTCCCCACACGGACGCGCATGGCAAGACATGCCACGTCCACCCACTCCGGCCTCCGCTTGTCCCACCCCGTGACCACATTCAGCCCAAAGACCCCAGCCGTGGTCACCGTCCCCTCCTCCCCAATCCGCGCCAGCCCCATCTGCACCCGCCAGTGCCCGCTTACAAGCCTGTAGGCAAACAAGCCCACCAACTCCTGCCCCTCGGGCAGGTTGGAACCCCCCATGACCACAATGGGGCAGGGGAAGGAGATGCGGAGGGTGCCCTGCACCCCCCGGGACTCCAAGACCATGTCCCACACGCAGATCAGATGCCGCTACCGCCCATCGGGCCCGGGCGGCACCTTCTGCCTCCATGCCGGATCCGGCTGTCTTGGGGCGAGGGCGGCCCGGTCCTGGGGGGGCTCGGTGTGGGCTGTGCCCAAGTCCTCGCGGGATGGCATGGGGACAGCAACCTTGCGCGGCGCATGCCCCGCACCGGTGCTGGCCTCGTTGTGGCCCCCTGCAGAGAGCCCTCACTGCGCCCACCGCCGGCCTCGCTCGGGGTCCGTCCACCACCGGTGCCTCCAGCGGCTCGCCGTGCTCCTCGGGCAATTGGGGCCGGGGCTTGAACTGGCGCCGGGCGTGGTGCCGAATGTCCGGCGACCACGCGTAGAACGGGACCTACAGAAGGGGAGAAGTGTGCAAGGCACCAATTGAGAATGGGGGAGCAAACATGGAACAACGCAACAACAAAACGAAGAAATTGGACGAAATTCATAGACTTTCGTACGAACTTCGTACGAATTTCACATTGCCTCAATATTCACACAAATTCATTCACGTCTAATTCGTACGAAATTCGTACGAATTTCGTACGAATTTCACTTGAATTTCGTCCAATTTGCCAATAAAGAAAGGAAACACACAAGCAAGCACACCTTACCCAGTGACCTAGATGAAAGTCAATAGGTTAATTTTTAATTTTTAATATATGAAGGCGTTAATATATTAATCTCGCAAATATTAAGAGGTTAAAGTCAAATTTTTGCGATCGGGCCATTTGTACCCGTTTTTCCATGCACATATGCGGACCTATAAGGGGTGTTACGTGGCATATTGTTGCACAACCGTATAGTAGAGAGGTTCCAATGTTGTGTTGGTGGGTGTCTTGGACACCCCCCCTCCAGTTGCCCGCATCCCCCCCCCCTCCACACCACCATGTTCCCTTGTATAGCCCTTGTTATGCCTTTCTCTCGGGACACCCTTACCGAGCTTAACATGACGCTCGTGCGTTTGAGTGGGGCCAAGAGTTTGCGGGACCCTTTGGTCTCCCAACTCCTTGGTGAGTGGGTGGCCTCATCCCCTTTGGCCCGGGCCCGATGGTCCGAGGCCATGGAGGTTGGGTACCCCTCCCTTATTCATACTAAGCAAGTGGAGGCAGTGAAGCAATATGCCACCCACCTTTTCCCGGCCCCGGACCTGATCGGCCTCCTCATGGACTTGAACGTCCCCAAACTCGGCTTCCGGCGCGTGTCGGAGTACATGAGCCGCCGGGGGTCGGCCTACTTGGCCGCAACGGGCCTCCCGTTCCCCCGCCCCATCCCCACTCAAGATATGTTCACGGACACGTGGAAGGAGTTGGTCACCCCCCTTGACCTACAACCACCCGTGTCCGTCCCCGATCCCCCCGCGAGTGGGCGCTCTTGGCCGCTACCCTCATGGGCCCGGTACGTTCAATCACGCCCATCGCTAGTGGAGACCATCGATTGGACAAGGCCCCTCACCTTCATTGTGCGTGGGGATGCGTACCCGTGCGCCGGTGGTAGTTGGACCCAACTCTCCATTGGGATCCTCAACCACGGCGCACGGGGCCGCACACCAGCGTACTTGTGGGTGATAGGAATGGCCGTATCCGGGGACAAGGACATGGCGGCACTTGCAACGATATGGGCCGACAACTTGAAGGTTTGTGGCCCATTCGTTGTTTGTTAATTTTTGCGTTTTTGCGTTAATATCTCGCGATTAATATCTTGTTTTCGGTTAATATTAACGCCCACTGAAATAATGAACTTAATATTAATCTCGAGAAATTAATGTAAATATTAATCCATGTCCTTTTTGTAGGTATTGCAGTCCATACAAGACTGCGAAAAGTTTCATTGGGTGTCGCGCAGGGTGCCAAGCGGGTTGGTCATCGGGGGAGACCAACCGTTCGGCGCCTTATCGGTGTGTCCACCTCGCCCTTGGTGGGCTCAATTTACAACATGGGGGTGTGGGACAAGGTTGCGGCGGCATGGGTCAACGTGGAGACCCCGCGCACCTTGGACCGTGAGGAGGCGGCCCGCCGCCGCTGCAAGGAGACCGGCCGTAGCTTGGAAAATGGGGGATGCATAGGGGATCCACACATTGTGGTTGACCAGTGCATGGTTTTCCTATGCATCCTCCATTGTTGCATGGCCATTGGCCGGCTCCAAGTGGCATTCATCGAGACACGCCTTGTGGACCTCCCCAAGGAGAACACCATTGCCGTGCAACGGGTCCTTTACCGGGCCCGCACGGGTGTGAAGTTGGGTGCGACGGGGGCACCCGACGGGGAGGAGGCCCGTGCGTTGTTCCTCGCGTGGGAGGAACTTGGTCCGTTGTTGGACTACGTCCCGGAGGATGGTGAATGGCAAGCCGTCGTGGCCATGCGTGACCTCCTCCGGGAATTGTACACGGACAAGCCGCCCCGCGGGGACCAACGTGCGGCCGAGGTGGCACGCGCCTACCGTGCACATTGTTGCAAGGAGGCGTGTCAATCAAACTACCTCCTCTATTTGGAGGAGGATGTCACAGAGGCCGTGGCCAATGCACGCCGCTTGGGGGTTGGGTTGGGTGCCGTGTGCGCGGATGTCGTTGAGAGCCTCAACGCCATCCTTAAGCGCGCATACAATGACCACTCGGGCCGGGGGGGGGGGGATGCCGGGGGCAACCCAAGTAGAGCGGGAGGGGGAGGTAGTTTCCCAAGTGTGGGAGTGGTGGTTTTTAAAATTTGACCTTCCGCTACGCAATTACGGGACCCCCCATACCGCCCCATGCACCATGGCCAAACTCATGGCCACTCATAGCCCCCCGCCCTCCACCCTTGCTTCCCCACCACTAGCTTTGTTTTCTCCTTGCCATGGACGCCTCGGCCATGCAAAAGATGTTGGCCGACATGTTCAAAGCGAACAACGAAGCCCTGGTGTGTTTTGCTTGTGCATGCTTGCTTGCGTATACGAACTAATATTTCCGTCGATCCGTTTAATATTTCGAGATTAATATTAATGGGCGCGGTCATTAATATTGAATATACTAATTAATTTTTCGATAGATAATATTGATTTCAAGAAACTAAGTCGGGGGCACAAAAATGAATGTTTTTTAATTGTTTTTTCATCCTCTCGCTCTCTTAGATGGCACAAGCGGAGCAACGACTGGCTGCAGCTCATCCAGCAGCAGCAGCAGCTCCAGCACCAGCACCAGCAACAGCACAAGCACCTCCTCCTCCCGCCGCTCAACCGCCAACCGAGGAGTCAAGCGAAGACTCCTCGGATAGGCAGCGGAAGGAGAAGAAGGAGAAGAAGAAGAAAAAGAAGGAGAAAAGGGAGAGGAGAGAGAGGGAGAGGAGCCAGGGGCAGGGGGGGGGGGGTAGAGGCCAGCCTGGGGGGGGGGGTCAAGGATGAGGGGGAGGGGGAAGTGGTGGTGGACGAGGGGGACGGGGACGGGGAAGTTCAGGTTGTTGACCCCCCCAATGACCCCCCCCTCCCCCATTGGCTTCTCAAAGCCCTGGGCCCCCAATCTACCACCGCCCGAAAGGCGGGGCCGATCCCCTGGTCAGCCCAGGTGCTGCAGGAGGGGTGCGCGGGGGACCAACCCGTTTTTTCCTCCCCCCCCCAATAGCCACATGATAGTCATGTGGATTTTTCGGCGGTTGATCCGGTGCTTGATCTGCCGGAACGAGGGGAAACACGGAGGCACCTGGGGTAAGGATGCCTCCAGGGGGGGGGTCTGGGTCTGGAAACCCCTCCCTGGTGCCCCCCCTTGCCCCCATACCAGAGGCAATCAGTGTGGGCGCCTTGCCCGCACTGAATTTGCTTTTCGACCCCTGCGGCGTCCGTTTTGGGACGCCGCATTACCTGGTGCTGCTGCAGCACTGGGCCCAGCTGGGCTGGGTCAGGAAGTGGCGCCAGGGCAACGCTGTGGCCTTCCGGGTGGACTGGGCCACTGTGCTGGCCCTGCCCCGCCCCAACTACGACCCGGGGTGCCAGCCCTCGTACGAGGGCTTGGTCCCCGAGTCCCGCGCCGTCAAGTCGGCGACTGCGGCCGCGACCGCGGCCAAACCGGGGGCCCAGGCGGCCCCGATGGCCAGCGCGGGAGCCCCTGTGGCCCCTTTGGAGGCCCCCAGTGCCGCCGCACTCTTCCGGGAGGCCATGCGGGCAGTTCAGGCAGGCGGAGTGAGCGGAAGTTTTGAGGTATGTGTTTTGCGTGCGTGCATTAATTTTTAGGACACCACGTTTAATTTCTCGAGATTAATAGTTAATTTTTGCGCCGCCGGTCGAAATATTAAAAGTTAAGAATTAATATTCAAGTCAAAAAATTAAAAATGTCGCCGAAAAAATTAATCTATTTTTTTTTCAGGTTATTGACGTCGTGGTCAACGCGACGAATGCCACGCCCATCCGGGTGGCCTGGCGAGACGCTGAAGGATCCCAGGAAGTACCCCTGGGTCCCCCCACCGCATTGTGGCCCGAGACCCACCCTTGGGCCTTGCTCTCTTGCGAGGTCTCCACAATTGGGAGACTTCGCGCGTGGTGAGCGGCGTATGGGTGGCGCCTCGCCACTTCCGGCCCGCGGAGTGGGCTCGGATGCGGGTACGTGGACGACCGTCCCGATGATCGGATCCTTGGGACGGTCGTCCTTCTTCTCGGCACCCTTGGGGGTGTCGGTCTTGGTGGGTGCGTGGGGGTTTTGTGGTGGCGGTCTTGGGGGGGTTGGTGGGTTTGGGGGCGGGGACGGCCTTCGTAGGCCGTGCGGTGGTGGTGATGGGGGGGGGTTTCGGCCTTTTGGGCCGGGGGATCGCCCCGTCGGCGCTTTCGTCGGACGACTCGAAAGAAAACTTTCGTTTCTTGGGGGCGGGTTGGGGGGGGTTGGGCTTCCTTTGGGGGGGGGGGGGTGGTGGACGCCCCCCCCCCTTCCTCCCCCTCGCTCACCCCGCCCCCACCCATGCTCCCCCACATCTCCTCATCCTCCCCCCCCGCGTACCCCACCTCCTGCTACCCCAAAGGGGTAGAGAGGGGCACCGTCCGTGGTATCCACGGGCGGAAGTACGGTGCCGTTTGGGTGGAATACCCGGGCGGCACCACCCTCTATGAGGTGAACCGCTCCCTCCTCTTCCCCACCCCCGAGGAGGCCGAGCGGCACCGGGAAGAGGCCCAAAAGAAAGAGGGCCAAAAGAAGACCAAACCCCCCACCCCCACAAACGAAACGCCTAACCCCCCGAGCGCAAACCCTACCACCGAACCCACTAACCCAACTAACCCCACTAACCCCACTAACCCCCAATCCGGACCCGCAAAGATGTGGGAACCCACTACGGGGTCCCACGAGGTATGAGGGCCCGGATAGGGACCCAAGGGGCCACAATGGCCATGAACAAGAGACATAAACACACACATGATGCATTCCATGTTGCGTTGTGCCATTGTTAGGAAGGTTAATATTTGGGGAAATGAGTTAATATTTGTGAGATGAATGTTAATGCCGGCGACCCTTTAATTTTTAACTTTTCAAATATTGATGAAAAAATTAAAAACAAGAATTAAAGCCAAGAGCCATTTTAACATTTTGAAACAACCACATGGATAGGACCCCCCCACCAACCCTCGGGGGAAAATGACACCCAAGCCCGTAAGGCAACCCGTGGGGGTCATAATTTTCATGGCAAACCCCCTAACCCCCCCCCAAAAAATTGAAACTTGAGATTAACGTGTTAATTTTTGGCCAAATATTAAACATATTGACTTTAATCTAGGTCACTAGGGTTGCAATCACAGGGGAATGTGATTGACCATGCCCTGGCCTTCGAGCATCCGGGCAACCGCCACGCTGGGCCCGTGTTCGCCCAATGCCACAGCGTGGTCGGCCGCCCTGGGGGAGCAACGCCCGACATGGCGAAGTGGATCTCCGACTCCACATCGACGTTGTCCCCCTTGCAGACCTCAACCTGCTGCACGCTCCCCACAAAGAAGAGCATGCACTGCTCGCCGACCTCGATGACGGCGAGGTCGGAGGCCGGGGCCGACCGGGAGAGGAAGGTGGGGTGGAAGGGGCAGGTGGGGGGGCCGGCCGGGACCGCTTCCGGGGGGGGCGGCGCAGAGGGCTTGGGCAGCATCCCCCTTCCACAGCCCCACCCTCCCAACCGCCCCCTTCCCCACCCACAACACCCGGTACACACTGGGGAAGTCCCACCTGGACAAATCCCCAGCAACGTCCGGGGCCTCCTTGGGGGGGGTGGGGTCCACGTGCGTGGTGTTGGGCTGGTGGTGGCGGTGCCCGCGGTCGGGGTTCCACAAGGTAAAAGGAGCCCCCCGCAGCCCATCCTTGGCGTCAGGGGGGGCGGGCAACCCATGGTGGCGGCTGGTGGCCACCATTAGCAGCATGTCCCCCCGCTGCAGCTGAATGGTGTCCCAGCGCGCCTCCCCCGCCTCCGCCAGGGCCGTCCCCGCCTGCACCTCCACCTGGTAGTCCTCTGACAAGCGGAGGAAGCTACTAAGGTGGCACCCCGAGATGTCCCTGCTGTCGGGGGGGAGCACCTCGAGGTGGGTGGCGACATTGGTGTGGGGGAGCTCGGCCCCACTCCGCACACTCGCCACGATGACGCTGCCCGGCGTCACTAGGTGGAGGTCCCCAACCTGAGGGACACTTTCGGTGAGGTGGGGGTGGAACTTCTTGAAGAGAGGCCCGCCCACTCCCGACCCCAAGGTCCTTTTGCTTTGCCGACGCCGGGGGAGCTCAGGATCCCTGGCCTCATCTTCAATCCGAGAGGCGTTGAAAAGCAGCTCAAGATTTTTCAAGACGACTTTTCCGTCGCCGCTGCTCCATGCCTGCATCACCTTGTTCCATCCCACCTCGCAATCCCGTGCTTGCACAAGCCCCCAAAGCACAATGTAGCCGTTCCCGTCAACAAAGTTGACGGGCGGCTGGGAGGGGCCAACGCTTTCAGGGGCGGGGTCGGGGTTGCCCATTACCCCATGAGGGGGGTCGGGAAGGGGTTCGGTGCGAAGGGGGCGTTCACTCGAAATAAAGGGAGGGGCGCATGAGGCACCACGGTACCATTGCAAAGAAGTTGTATTGTAGAAGGTGGGGTGGGTGATGTTGGGGATGTGCACCTGGGGGGGATGGTGGGATGGAAAAGGGCGATGCCCAAATCATCCCACCACCGGGGGTTGGCAAGGTGCTAGGAGAAGGGGGAAAAGGAGTGGTCGGCCGGTGCACCTGCAGCAAGATCGTGCAGGCACACCATGTCGCAGTGGGGGGGGGGGGTATGCACGAGGTTAGTGGTGGGTTACACCTGCACGTGGGCGTCCTTAGGCTTCCCCACAGGCTTAGTGCGCATGGAATCGAGAAGATGGTCAAGGCTGGAAGGTAGAGGGGTCAGATGCAGAAATTTAAGGGAGGGGAGTTGGCGGCGCAGTTCCCTCCACAACGTTGTGGCCCAGCCCCTCCCCCCAAGGTAGGAGTTGCGGGAGGGGCTGCGCACGTCAATGTGAATGACCTCGGGGGAGGGGTCGAGCGATGCTGCCCAGCCCACAGAATCATCCACCCCCAGTGCCCCCGACAGGTACGTCGCCTCCTCCAATTGATGGTGGGCGACGGGGAGGGCTTGGTAGTGGGCGAGGGTGTCGGCTGCGGGGTCGAGGCGCGACGCCAGGCTGGCGAGCTGGAACATAGTCTGCTGGGACATGGTCAAAAGAAGATGCGAAGAAAGGCTTTGAGAGCTGTGAGAAAGCGAAACAGTGGAAATTGGGGTAAATTCGTACAAAATTCGTACGAAATTCATACGAAATTCGTACGAAATTCGTACGAATTCGTGCGAATTTCATCTTCTCGTGAATCCGTGAACCTAGCGTGAATTTATGCGTGAATTTGGGTGCGTGAATTTCACATTCACGCGAATCTCACCAAATGTGTTGAACCATTTGGCTACTTCAAACCTCTAATTTGCACACATTCGTTGGATCTCACTTTGGGCGAAGATAGCACGACAAAAGCACACGATGGCACCAAGTTACGGGCAAAACACAACACAAATAGGTGAAATTCACGGTACCGTGAATCTCGGATTCAAACGGCCGGTTCACGAAGGGTACAGTCGTGAACGGGCCCAATTAAAGGGATAAGTGGCCGTTTGAATAAATGCGCGAATTTCACATGAATTTACCCAAATTTTGAGGTTTTCGGGGGAGAGCGCCATATTTTTGGATCCTTCTGAGGGATTTGAGGGGCCAAAAGTCTTCCCCCGGCTTCATTACGCACCATCCAATGAAGGTCCCGCCCCAAAAGCATCCATCATGCACCAACCGCGCCCAAAACGAGAGGTGCCAAAACCCGGCAACCCTATAGCCGATTCACAGGCGTGAATTCATGTGAATTCAGACAAAATTCGCACGAATTTCTTACGAATTTCATGTGAATTCACGTGATTTTACACAAATGTTACCGGTGTGCACCCCCTGATTTGTCCTAACACCCCTAGTAGGCTCTCCAGTGCACCCTAGCATGCACCCCGATCACAGGCAACAATGGTCTGGGTTTGTGTGGTGATCTCATGTCCGTTTCTCGCGACACCGGAACCGCCGATGTACAGTCTGAAGGTACTGCATGTCGGTTAGAAGCCGTCTTCTTGTACGGCTTGCATACGTTTGTACACTTATGGGCCCTTGCCCATGTTGTGCCCTTTTGGTCGCATCCGACCCATGCAACCAAAGGCTATCGTCAATGGTGTGGTTGTCCACAACCACTTGCATCCCTAGTCTCCCCCGGAGGAGGCTTAGGCCCCTGCTGTTGCGCAACATGCGCTTCAGCCTCCGGTGACCTCCCTCCATGGCAAAGCACGAGAACTTTGACAAGATTCTCCACTTCTTTGCAAAAAAATACATGTGGTCGATCCAAAGATGCGTCCACAGAAGTTTGCCCCACGGGAGCTCATTGTGGGCGGTGCCCATGGCTATGCTATGGTTCCGGAGCAGCCCCAAGTTGGCCCCGGAGAACCACGCGGAACGACAACCGTATACACACATGCTTGCAAAATCCTCCCACCACGTTTTGCACACCGACTCCCAACTTTTTCCTCCTACTTGATGCTGCCTCACACTAGGCTGCTGTAGGCAAGCATCTATTATCTTATCCCAACCCCTGTTCCGCATGAAATGGATGGCAGCATCACACTCCATCCTCACCTACCCCTTGCTGTTTGCCTTGTCATTATTTGATGAGGCACGGGTGCAAGTTCGTGCTGCAAGCCGTGCTTCATCTAGAACCGGTTGTAGCATGGTGCGTGCCACAGGGGCCGGTGCCTTGCCTGTCAATTGTACAACTAGGTCCCATGTCCCGTTGATGCCACACAACAGGACACGAAGGACCCCATGGAGGCCATATAATCAGGCACTCGCCTATCACTCGTAATGTTCCTATATATAGCACCTATGGCAACAGCCCCTTGCCAGTTGCCGTCTATTGCACGTGCTGTGCCAAAGGTAGCAAGGCACAGAGCAGAGTTACGCATGCAGCCCCAACACACGGTGGCACCAGGGGATTCTGCCTTCCAATTTTGGCAGCCCGCCATGAGCACCTGTGCTTTACCATCTGCACACAGAAAACAAAAGGACTGCCTATCGTTCCCTCCCGTATCTTTCAAACTTACGGTTGCGGCCTTGCGCAACTCGTCATCAAAATCGAGTTCTTGGGAGGCCGCGTAGAGGGTCTCCCACTTTTCACTGCCCCCCAGTAGCCACCAACTAGATAGTTGGTTGGGGCTGGCGGTGCCACCAAGCGTGCAATGGACGTACGAGGCCTCATGCCTCTATGTAGCGTCCACTGCAATAGGCAAGCAATGGAGCCGTCGGTCCCCGGGCTGCATGATGTCCGAGGGTGGGGGTGGTCGACACTTGAATAGGTGGCCGATGCGGTCAGGTAGGTAGTAGGCCGCACCATGGATGGCCGTGTCGCCTCCCGTATAAGCAGTGAACGCCCGGGACTCCGGTATGCACCTTAGTGAACGGCCGTTCAGTGGCCGTTTGAATAATTGCGTGAATTTCACATGAATTTACCCAAATTTTGAGGTTTTTGGGGGAAAATGCCATATTCTTGGTTCATTTCAAAGGCTTTGAGGGGCCAAAATTCCTCCCCTAGCTTTGTTACGCATCATCCAATGAAAGTCCCGCCCCAAAAGCATCCATCATGTCCGCACCGTGCCTAAAACGAGAGGTGCCGGAACCCGGCAAGCCTGTAGCCGATTCACAGCCGTGAATTCACGTGAATTCGTACGAACTTCGCACGAATTTCGTACGAATTTCACGTGAATTCACGTGATTTTACACACATGTTACCCGTGTGCACCCCCTGATTTGTCCTCACACCCCTAGTAAGCCCCCCAGCATGCACCCCGGTCACAGGCAACAATGGTCTGGGTGTGTAAGGTCATCTCATGTCCGTCTCTTGCGGCACCGGAACCGCCGCTGTACAGTCTGAAGGTGCTGCATGTCGGTTAGAAGCCGTCTTCTTGTGCGGCTTGCATACGTTTGTACACTTATGGGCCCTTGCCCATGTTGAGCCCTTTTGGTCGCATCCCACCCATGCAACCAAAGGCTATCGTCAATGGTGTGGTTGTCCACAACCACTTGTACCCCTAGTCTCCCCCGGAGGAGGCTTAGGCCCCCGCTGTTGCGCAACATGCGCTGCAGCCTCCGGTGACTTCCCTCCATGGCAAAGCACGAGAACTTTGACAAGATTCTCCACTTCTTTGCAAAATAATACATGTGGTCGATCCAAAGATGCGTCCACAGAAGTTTGCCCCACGGGAGCTCATTGTGGGCAGCGCCCATGGCTATGCTATGGTTCCGGAGCCGCCCCAAGTCGGCCCCGGAGAACCATGCGAAACGCCACGCATATACACACATGCTTGCAAAATTCTGCCACCACGTTTTGCACACCGACTCCCAACTTTTTCCCCCTACTTGATGCTGCCTCACACTAGGCTGCTCTAGGCAAGCATCTATTATCTTCTCCCAACCCCTGTTCCGCATGAAATGGATGGCAGCATCACACTCCATCCTCACCTTCCCCTTGCTGTTTGCCTTGTCATTATTTAGTGAGGCACGGGTGCAAGTTCGTGCAGCAAGCCGTGCCTCATCTAGAACCGGTTGCAGCATGGTGCGTGCCACAGTGGCCGGTGCCTTCCCCGTCAATTGTACAACTAGGTCCCATGTCCCGTTGATGCCACACAACAGGACACGAAGGACCCCATGGAGGCCATAATCAGGCACTCGCCTATCACTCGTAATGGTCCTATATATAGCATTTATGGCAACGGCTGGTTCCCAGTTGCCGTCTATCGCACTTGCTGTGCCAAAGGTAGCAAGGCACAGGGCACGGTTACGCATGGAGACCCAACACACAGGGGCATCAGGGGATTCTGCCTTCCAGTTTTGGCAGCCCGCCATGAGCACCTGTGCTTTACCATCTGCACACAGAAAAAAAAGGGACTGCCTATCGTTCCCTCCCGTATGTTTAAAACTTACGGTTGCGGCCTTGCGCAACTCATCATCAAAATCGAGTTCTTGGGAGGCCGCGTAGAGGGTCTCCCACTTTTCACTGCCCCCTAGTAGCCACCAACTAGATAGTTGGTTGGGGCTGGCGGTGCCACCAAGCGTGCAATGGACGTACGAGGCCTCATGCTTCGATGTACCGTCCACCGCAATAGGCAACCAATGCAGCCGTCGGTCCCCAGGCTGCATGATGGCCGAGGGTGGGGGTGGTCGACACTTGAATAGGTGGCCGATGCGGTCAGGTAGGTAGCAGGCCGCACCATTGATGGCCGTGTCGTCACCCGTATAGGCAGTGAACGCCCGAGACTCCGGCAACGCTAGCTGCCGAAGCATGCCGTACACCTAGTCCCATACCACACCGTACGTCATGCTCCCCACTAGGTACCGGGACTCCGTCCTAGAGAGGTGCAATGACCGGATCCTCCAGACGGCCATGATCAACCTCTCCTCCTGGGTGGGCCGGCCGGACGGTGGCTAAAATTCTTGTTTCGGGGGTAAGCACTATTTGCCCGGTGTCGGGCAGGTACTTGACGGTGTAGGGTGCTGCAAGCTGCTTGGTAACAACCTCGTGGAGCTCTTGTAGGCGCCGCCGTCGTGTACGATCCGCTAACAGATGGAATGGCTCCTTGGGCCGTGGCATAGTGTGAGATACAAGACCTGTTGAATGGGCAGGCAGTCATCGCAAGGTTTCTACCATCCCCCTCCTGCAAACAACTCTCTCTACTGTGATTCGCATGCAATTTGAAGAAATTTACATAAATTCGCACGAAATTCGTACGAAATTCGTACGAATTTCGTGCGAATTTCACGTGAATAGAAATGTGTGAATATTCTGAAAATGTGAAATTCGTACGAAATTCGTACGAATTTCGTACGAATTTCGTGCGAATTTCACATGACTGTCACAGAATTTCTGCCAAAGCCTCATCCTTCTGCCCTCGTTGACCCTCACAAGGCAAGCTCAGGCTGGTGCTCATGGGTTATCACACACCTAGTCCAGTGGCTGTCATTCCGGCTGTCACTCAGCCAGCAGTGTAACACGTCAGGGGGCATAGCATACCCCAAACAAAATACAAACAGTTCCGCAGAAAAAATCGCAAACAGGTCAGGGGGCACACCGTACCCCAATTAATGTACAAACAGTGCTGCAGAAAATTTCGCACAGTGGGGGGGGAGTACCCCACATATCGGTCAAACTGCCCATGCTTGGGGGGGGGGGGAGGGGCAAGATAACATTCGTCGTGGTTAGAAAGGACAGGTGTTCCGGAGGGTACCTACGCACCGCCCTCCCCCCCCGGGAGCATAGCTCCGGCTAGCGGAGCCCTGGGAGCTCTGTTCCGCCACCGCCTCCACAAAGGAGGGGTCCATGGCCGCCGACGTGAGGCGGTGGGGGGGGTACTGCCGGCGCACTTCCTCCATTGCGGCAGTCACCTTGGCGGCGTCGGGGGCCACGCTGTCCACATTGACCTGCTGGCCAGTACCCAACATGGCCATCCGCAGGCCGGTGGACACTGCGGACATCTGGCCGGCGCATGCCTCGGCCTGGGCATGCCAGGCCTTTGCGCCGGCCAGGAGGTACCGGACACCGGCAGCACTGGCCCCCCCCCTGTCACCCGGGGGGGGCGGGGGCCTCGGCACCCTCAGCCCTCTCCACTGCCTCCGCTGGCTGTGCCGCTGGCTTTGCCTTGCGCAACGTCGCCACGTCGCGCTCAAGAGTCTTCACCTTGGAGGCCAGCCGGTCACGCTCCTTGGTAACGTCCGCCAACCGCGACTCGCATCCCGCCTGTCCTCGTTGGCCCTGGACAGACGGGCCTCGAGGTCGTGGTTGGCGGTCTCCGCGCTGATGGCGCGTGCCTCCCACGCCCCCGCCCGCTGCTGGTCCACCGAGTCCTGCAACACCCCCCTCTGCCCCCGCCCCCCCACCGGCTCCGCCTGCCCCGCCCGCACTGCCCGCTCCACCGGGATGGCCGTACGCGGGGCTTTGGGGGGGGGGGTGGGGCCCGTGTCCCCTTCGGGGCGCCCTTTCCGCTTGCGCGTGGGGGGGGGGTTCGTCCTCCTCGACACCAATGACGTCAACCACCGACCCCATCTTCCGCTGCCTCCCCACATGGACGCGCATGGCAAGCCATGCCACGTCCACCCACTCCGGCCTCCGCTGCTCCCAACCCGTGAGCACATTCAGCCCAAAAACCCCAGCCGTGGTCACCGTCCCAGCCTCCCCGATCCGCGCCACCCCCGTCTGCACCCGCCAGTGCCTAGTCACAAGCCGTTAGGCAAACATGCCCACCAGCTCCTGCCCCGCAGGCAGGTTGCCCCCCCCCGCGGACCACAATGGGGCAGGGGAAGGAGATGCGGAGGGTACCCTGCACCCCCCGCGACTCCAACACCATGTCCCACACGGCACTGAGATGCCGCTGCCGCCCATCGGGCCCGGGCGGCACCTGCTGGGTCCAGGCCGGATCCGGCTGCCTGGCGGCCAAGGTGACCCGGTCCAGGGGGGGGTCGTTGTGGGCGTCGCCCAACTCGTCGCGGGACGGCTGGGGCACCACCACCTCGCGCGCCACATGCCCCCTAGTGGTGCTGGCCTCGCTGCCTCCCGAACGTCGAGAGCGCTGCGATGCCTCACTGCGCACACTGCCGGCCTCGCTTGGTGCCCGTCCACCGCCGGTGCCTGCGGGCTGGTGGCCACCGGGGCCTTCGGCGGGCTCGGCGTGCTCCTCGGGCAATCGGGGCGGGGGCTTGTACTTGCGCTTGGTGTGGTGCCGAATATCCGGCGACCAAGCGGTGAACGGGACCTGCATGCAGATGTGGGGAGGTGTGCCAGGCACAAATTGAGAAAGGGGGAGTGGACACGAGGCAATGCAAGAGCAAAAGGAGCAATTTGGACGAAATTCACAGAAATTCGTACGAAATTCGTACGAATTTCGTACGAATTTCGTGCGAATTTCACATTTCCAGAAAATTCAAACAAATTTATTCACGTGAATTTCGTATGAATTTCGTACGAATTTCACGTGAATTTCGTCCAATTTGCCAATACACAAAGCAAACACACAAGCAAGCACACCTTGCACTCGCATGGGCAGGTGATGCTCCATGCCCCGGTCCTCGCGCACTTGGGCGACCGCCACGCTGGGACCGTGTTCACCAGGTGCCACAGCGTGGTCGGCCGCCCCGGGGGGGCAATGCCGGACAAGGCGAAGTTGATCTCCGACTCCGCGTCGACATCGCCCCCCTTGCAGACCTCGAGCTGGTGCACGCTGCCCACGAAGAACAGCATGCACTGGGGGCCGACCTCGATGACGGCGAGGTCGGAGGCCGGGGCCGACAAGGAGATGAAGGTGGGGTGGAAGGGGCAGGTGGGGGGGCCTGCCGGGAGCGTCTGGGGGGGGTCGGCGAAGAGGGCCTGGGCAGCCTCCCCCTCCCACAACCCCACCCTCCCAACCGCCCCTTTCCCCACCCACAACACCTGGTTCACACAAGCAACAAAGTCTGGATCGAAATCACCTTTTCGCAGAACTGCAGCAGATGGACAGATGGGGTGGTGAACTACTGTCCGCCCAGAAAAACAGGGGCAGACAGGAGTCCACGCTGGGGAGGTCCCCCCTGGACAAATCCCCAGCAACGTCCAGGGCCTCCTTGGGGGGGGTGGCGTCCAAGTGTGTGGTGTTGGCCTGGTGGTGTTTGTGTCGGGGGTCGGGGGTCCACAAGTTAAAAAGAGCCCCCTGCAGCCCATCCTTGGAGTCGGGGAGGGCAGGCCATCCATGATGGCGGCTGGTGGCCACCATCAGCAGCATGTCCCCCCGATGCACCTCAACGGTGTCCCTGCGCGCCTCCCCCGCCTCCCCCAGGGCCGTCCCCGCCTGCACCGCCACCTGGTAGTCCTCTGACAAGCGGAGGAAGCTACTCAGGTGGCAGGCCCCCACCTCCCTGTCGTGGGGGGGGAAGACCGCGGGGTGGGTGGCAAGATGCCAAGAAAAGGGGAAAAAAGAGTGGTCTGCTGGTGCACCTGCAGCAAGATCCTGCAGGCACACCATATCGCAGTGGGGGGGGGTGTGGACGAGGTTAGTGGTGGGGTACACCTGGACGTGGGCGTCCTTAGGCTTCCCCACAAGGTTATTCCTCATCAAGTTGAGGAGTTGGTCAACACTGGAGGGGAGAGGGGTTAGATGGAGAAATTTGAGGGTGGGGAGTTGGCGGCGCAGTTCCCTCCACAGGGTTGTGGCCCATCCCCTCCCCCCGAGGTAGCTGTTGCGGGTGGGGCTGCGCATGTCGATGTGGATGACATCGGGGGAGGGGTCGAGGGAGGCTGCCCAGCCCACGATGTCATTCACCCCCAGTGCCTCCGACTCGTACGTTGCCTCCTCCAATTGATGGTGGGCAACGGGGAGGGCTTGGTAGTGGGCGAGGGTGTCGGCTGCGGGGTCGGGGCGCGAGGCCAGGCTTGCGAGTTGAGACATGGTCTGCTGGGACATTGTCAAAAGAGAAGAACACGAGGGCTTTGAGAGCTGTAACAAAGCGAAAGAGTGGAATGGAGGGTAAATTCGTACGAAATTCGTGCGAATTTCACATTCTCGTGAATCTGTGAATCGAGCGTGAATTTCTGCGTGAATTTAGGCGCGTGAATTTCACATTCACGCGAATCTCACCAAATGTGTTAAACCATGCGGGGACTTTAAACCTCTAAATTGCACCTATTTGTTGCATCTTACTTTGGGCGAAAGTAGCACGACAAAAGCACACGATAGCACCAAGTTACGAGCAAAACACGGCAAAATTGGGTGAAATTCACGGTACCGTGAATCTCGGATTCAAACGGCCGTCTCACGAAGGGTACATAACGCTAGCTGCCGAAGCATGCCGTACACCTGGTCCCATACCACACCGTACGTCATGCTCCCCACTATATGGTGAGCATAACGTGGCATACCAAGAATACCCCCCCCGCAACAGCCATTTTGGCACATGTACCTAGTCGTTCCGTGTGCCCATGGGATATAAAAAAATGAGTTTAGCACCCTGAAAATAGGGGGGGGGGGGTCAAAAAACTAGAAAGCCAATTCCATACACCCACACCTGTGTGTGGCAATCTACACTTTTTGAGGTATTTGTCAGCATACTCGAAGTATTGGAGAAGTATTGTTGCCGTATACTTCGGAGTATACGGCCGTATACTCAGAAGTATACGGCCGTATACTTGGAGTCTACGGGGACTTTCTACCTTCCACCCATGCCACCATTCTCATCACCTACCCCTCCCCCTTGCATTTACTCATGACCCTGCAACCCCCAAACACATTGTACACACAAAAGAGCACCATATGAGCAAAGCAGAAGACCACAAGAAGCAACCTTGTTTGATGTCCCATCCGAAATGTCAAATGTGATCCACTTCCCCATGTTATATATCCCTAATATACACACTTACGCATATTGCACATCACATGATATATACCTACATGTGCTTTGGTGCACAATGCTTCTTCCGCATGCGTTGCATGCCAAACTTGATCCCCTCTCTACCCAAACCCTTTTCCCCAAACCACAACCGGATGCCCCAATCAAGGGCATCCAGGTGCAGAGCATGCCTTAGTCCCCATCGGGTGACATAAGGCTTGCTCAGCTTCCACCCTTGAAAACAATGGCGGATGTCCATTTTAAAACTTTTGATCCTCCATTCGGTGGGAATGGAGGAAAACTTAATAAAATTCCCCCACCTTTGGAGGTGTGCCCCACTGTGGCACACCACCCAATGCACCCAAACCGGAACACTCCACCCCAGTGCACCCCATGCCTTGGTGAATAATGTAACCATGCATGCATAACGTTGGCGTTGATCCATGGGAACAGGACCCACATGGCGCCAAATCGTTTGCATATAGTAACAGGCCTGCAACATGAGGTGCAGGACGGCAGTGGTTTTGAGCCACCTGCTGCCCTCCCACCTCACAACATGGGTACAATACATTGCAACAATGCGCACCAACTCGGCGTGCAACTCAAGTGTTTCGAAAAAGAGACGGGAGGCGTTAATGTCGAGAGTGTGTTCCTTCTCTTTCGAGGGAGCACGCATCACTCTCTCAGCCACAGGGATGTGCTTTGCTTCTTGCCGGAGGTTAGAAATGAAATGGGACACGGCCCTTAGAGCTCCTGGTGAACCCCATGTAAGGGCGCTGTCCTTGAGACGTTTCCCAATGCCTGTCCCCACCCTTGCACAACAATGTGCCACATCTCCAACATTGCGGACAGGAGGGATGCAAGACATAAGGGAACCAATGCGAGGAAGCACTGGAAAATCTGCAATTGCAAACAAATGGGCTTGAAATTGGTCATACTTGAGATTGCAATTCCAACATTTCCCACACGAACCCGACATCATCACTTTCCCATCCCCACTTTTAAAACACAATAATTTTTTGGGAGTACCCCCAATTTCTATGCCGCCCTCTGCTTCAAGTTTTTTGATTTGGTCATTCAATTCCCCCACGGCATCCATCCTTTGCAGATGGGGCATATCGTCCCCCCCATCAAAAACCCACCATGAGGCCCATGCCTGACCATCATGGTGTGCCCCCCTAATCCTCCCATAGGTCCACAAACACGTCACAACGTGTGGCACTGGCATTATGAAAAACAGTGGCATCAGAACAGATTACAACAGCCAAATATGTATTCTCCTCATACTTCCGAATGCTGTCTTCGGCATGGGCACATGCAACCATGGTGGTGACAATATCATGCAATTCCACCACCCCACATGTCCGGGTACCCCCTTTGGTGGCCACCTCCGAAACCCTCCCCTTGGACAGGTAAGGTGTGAGGGTCTTACGCATTGCCATCACATGGTCCCAAGTGCATGTGGTCCTCATGCAACCCTTCAATGCCCGGATGGAAATAATTGCTGTGGAGAGATGTGCCAGGCATATGTGGGCCAGTTGCCCAGTGAAACCATGTGCACGGGCGCATGCAACAGGCGCACAGCATGTACGATTCAGCACAAATCTTTCGCCGTATACTTCGAGTATACGGCCGTATACTTCCAGGTATACGGCCGTATACTCGGAGGTATACGGCCGTATACTGGTAGTATACGGTGCTCACTAGTGGCCCCAAGGACGAACGCCATAGGCCAATAACTCATCAACAGACTCATCGGGGAGGTAATCTGTGTTGCACCCATTGTAGAAAACAATGGCATAGCGCTCCCCCCTCCATCGGGCAGGCCCGTGGTGGGCTTTGGAGTTGAAAACCACACCCGGCCAGCCCTTGTAGGCCTTCGCATCCACAACCCCACCTCCATGTACATCCAACCGCATCGGGGTCCCTTGCATGGGACTATGGAGCACTCCACCTGTTTCAACACAGACCTCCCCACCACTATGCGCCCCGACAACGCAGATGGCGGAAAGCGGAGAAGGATCCCTCATATGGCGATGGCCCGGCATTCTTTGTGAAGTATCGCATTGTACCACTTGAATGGTGGTCCAATGGAACCACCTTGGAAAATTCGCATGCGCATGTGCATTTGAAAGGCAAATTAGCTCCC